>CM051476.1:5110512-5393012 GCA_028015225.1 Carex myosuroides
GTGTGGGGAGACACAAGGGGTCAGCAAAGATGCTCAATTGCGTGTACCTCTCTTAATAGGTACGCTACAATGGCTATGGCTGACTCCCTTTTTGTGTTATGTTGATGGATCTTAGTCTGATGGGGAAATGCTGGTATTGGCCTTCACCTGGTGCACACTGGGAGGACAATTGAATGGGTTTCACAAGTGGTGTCGGCAGTAAATGCTTCCCAGGCAAAGGCTAAAGCGATACTGGAAGGATGTAAGTTGCTAGTAAAACATGCATCAGGAGTGGGCACAGTGTTATCTGATTCTAGGGAGAATATTGCATCCATTAGCAGCTCACCGCCGGGTATTCATGACTGGAGATCAGCAACTGAAATATGGAAAGCATGGATAATGAAAAAGGAATACTTGGGAGCTTTGCAAACGGACTACTGCAGCAGAGAAGATGAAAATATTGAGATAGCTGGTCTAGGAATGGGTCTAGGAATATTGAGTTAGCTAATTGGGGTAGAACATGTAACTGGTCTAGGAATGAGTTCTTCCACCCACATGTTTTGGTTGAGGAGTTGATGTAAGGAATGCCTACGGGCTTTGTAACACCAAAAAAAATAAAAATTTTACATGCGAAATATGTTGAAGTTGGCATACAAAAATGGATTTTTGGAGTCAAGTTACAATGAAAAAAACAGTAGAAATTCTCATAATTATTTTATAACCTTGAAAGTTTTTAGAGTCGCCGCAAAAGTAAATAAAAGATATACACTTTCATACAAACACAAGCTTTGTGTTCCAACGAGGTGCAGTAATTGCAGCTCGCAAGCATTTATCCTTTGTCTTTTCCTCAACGCCCCTTCAAGGCTTCAACTGTACAATGAAACAGACGACGAGGTCTCGGCTAGTACAAGCAGATCTGAGCTGTTTATTTTAGATACGACGCACCAGATCTGTTATGTACCTGAGTACATAACAAGCAATTCAAACGTGAATTGACTCAGAAATCAAACCAGTGTAGCTCAATTTCTAAGATTTAGTGAAACTGGAAAAAAAACGAAATGAAAATAGAGAGGAAAAATGGATATGGAAAAGAAAGAGAAAGAAGAAAAATGATTCTTTATTCACTGATGTCTTCTTTAGTACATGGCTTAGCTATATGTAGCCTTCTATCTCTTAACAACTAATTACAGTTCAATAACAGAATCAGTTACACTAATGACTCAACTAACAAATAGAAAATGTAAAACTATACATCTCCTTTGCAATCCTCTCCAGTAGTGAATTTATTCTTCTCTTCTACACTGGGTTTATCCAGTACTGGAGATGATCCACTCATTAGTTTTATTTTCCTTCTATAACGACTTCCAGCCTTGCTGCTGACACTCCCTCTTCCTCCAAATCAACCTTGTCCTCAAGGGTTGAATCTGGAAATTGCTGTATCAGTGATTCATAATTCTCCCACGTCGCCTCAGATTCTGGTAAATTGGACCATTGTACCAAAATTTATGCTGCAGCTGTATTTCCTTTCTTCACTATACGCCTTTGTAGAATTCCCACAGGTTCTACCCTCCATTTACCATCAGCCCCCATAATTGGTAAATTTGGTAACACTGGCTGTCCATTTCCAATTCTACCCTTCAATTGTGACACATGGAAGACAGGATGGACTTGAGAGACAATGGGTAATTTGAGTTTGTATGCCAACTTCCCTATCTTTTCAATTACTTCAAAAGGCCCACTATATTTACATCTTAACTTCTGATTTTTCTTGCCACCAACTGTCGTTTGCCTATATGGTTGCAGCTTCAAGTACACCCAGTCA
Source organism: Carex myosuroides (assembly GCA_028015225.1). Classification (NCBI taxonomy): domain Eukaryota; kingdom Viridiplantae; phylum Streptophyta; class Magnoliopsida; order Poales; family Cyperaceae; genus Carex; species Carex myosuroides. The sequence continues at coordinate 5,112,314 of CM051476.1, forward strand.
CCAATAGAAAAGTGCCTTTCAGTCCTCTTCTTATCTGCGAAACGTTTCATCCTTTCATGTGCCTTCAGTAGCTGTTCCCTGAGTTGTACCAGTGTTGATTGCTTTTCTCTAATCAGCTCATTAACAGCTTCAACCTTACTGTTAGGTATTGACCCCATTGGGAGGTGAGGGGGATCGTACCCATACAAAGCATGAAATGGAGTTGTTTTAATGGCTGTGTGGTAATTGGTATTGTACCACCACTCAGCCAAATACACCCAATCAACCCATTTCTTTGGTCTAGCATGTACCATACATCGAAGATACTGCTCCAAACACTGATTTAATCTCTCAGTTTGTCCATCAGTCTGGGGGTGGTATGCTGTGCTTAGATTCAACTGTATATGGAGCTGAGACATCAATTCCTTCCAAAATGAACTAGTGAATATCGGGTCTCTATCATAAATCAGCTTAGTTGGCAACCCGTGCAATTTGTAGACATTTTCCAAGAAGAGTTTGGCCACTCCAGTAGCCGTGTAAGGCAATTCTATTGGTATGAAATGACCATACTTTGTGAGTTTGTCAACAATGACAAAAATACCCTCTTTCCCTCCTGATTTTGGTAGCCCAGTAATAAAATCCATACTTACTGTCTCCCATGCTCCCGTCGGCACTGGTATGGGATCTAACAGGCCTGGTGGTGATACATTTTCCCCTTTGTTTAGTTGGCATACATGACAAGCTCTAACATGGTTGAGAATGTCAGCTTTCATGTTTGGCCAATAAAATAATTTCTTAGTTCTTTGTAAGGTGCCCAATATTCCTGAGTGGCCACCCACACTTGAATCATGCATCCATTGAATTACCTTGCACCTACATTCATTACCGGACCCCACATACAGCCGATGTTTATACCTCACCACACCCATGTGCACAGTGATCTTCTCATCTTTAATAGATCCTTCAACTGGTTGTAGCTGCTCTTGCGCCCACTTATCATGCTCATAGCTTGCCTTGAGGTCTTCTATCCATGTAGGAATGACTTCAGTTACAGCATTCACTGCAGCTTGATCCTCATCACCTTCTTCCCTTCTTCTAGATAGTGCATCAGCAACTAGGTTGTCTGCCCCTTTTTTGTATTGAATGGTATAGTCGAGCCCCAAAAGTTTGCACAAGCTTTTGTGTTGAGGAGTATGATTTAATCTCTGTTCAAACAAAAAATTTTAACTAACATGGTCAGTTTTAATTATAAAATGAGTTCCCTGGAGGTAGTGCCGCCACTTTTGTACTCCTGAGACCACCGCTAATAGCTCATTTTCATATGTGGAGAGAGCTTGATTTTTAGCACCCAAAGCCTTGCTGAAATATGCAATTGGTCTCTTGCCTTGCATTAATACGGCCCCTAGCCCTTTGTCGCTTGCATCAGTTTCTACAATGAAAGGTTGTGAAAAATCTGGCATGGCCAATACCGGGGCATCACACATGGCCGCCTTGAGCATTTGAAATGCTTTGGCAGCTTCCTCACCCCACTTAAATGCATCCTTCCTCAATAGATCAGTAAGGGGTTTACTCAATACTCCATATCTCCTTATAAATTTTCTGTAGTACCCCGTCAATCCTAGAAAGCCTCTTAATTCTTTCACATTTCTTGGAACTGGCCATGTTGCCATAGCCTGAATTTTGCTTGGATCAGTAGCAACTCCCTCTTCACTTATCACATGACCTAAGTACTCCACTTTTCTCATGCCAAACTCGCATTTACTTTCTTTAGCATACAGCTGATGCTCTTTCAGCTTTTGTAAAACTGCTTCTAGGTGGCCAACATGCATCTTTTCATCTGGACTGTATACTAAAATATCATCAAAAAATACCAGAACAAAGTTTCTTAAGAAGGGTTTGAAAATGTGATTCATTAAAGACTGAAAAGTAGCGGGAGCATTGCTCAGTCCAAATGGCATTACAAGGTATTCGAAATGTCCTTCACTGGTTCTAAAAGCTGTTTTACTCACATCTCCCTCATTCATCCTGATCTGGTGGTACCCAGATCTTAGGTCAATTTTTGAAAACACCCTTGCTCCATGTAGCTCATCCAGTAAGTCCTCAATTACTGGAACTGGATACTTGTTTTTAACCGTGAGGGAATTAAGCTTTCTATAGTCCACACACAATCTCCAACTGCCATCTTTCTTCTTCACCAACAAGGCTGGAGAAGCATAGGGACTTGATGACGACTGAATCACTGAGTTTCTGAGCAACTCCTCAATGATCTTATCCATCTCCATCCTCTGGAAATGACTGTACCTATAGGGCCTCAAGTTTACTGGTTTAGCACCTGGTATTAAGGGTATCTGATGGTCAAACTGACGTTTTGGTGGCAGTGTTTTTGGTTCTTTAAAGATTTCAGAGTATTGTGCCAGTACTTGTGTAATTTCTTGGTTCTGGGTCTTGGTGTGGCTTGACTCAGGTTTGATCAGCATCACCTGTGCTACCATGACTTCACCCCCATTTCTTATCTCATTTTCTATGTCAACTGTCTGACACATTTTGATTTGAGCACACTCTTCTCTCATTTGTAATTTTACTGGTTTGCCATTTTTTTCAAATGCAATCCACTTTTCCAACCAATCAACTTGCATTGGTCTATACTGTGTTAACCAATCTATTCCCAATATAACATCATACCCCTGAATATTCAACACTTTCAGATTGTCAGTAAATTGATACCCTTGTAAGCTGTATGTTAACCCTTCACACCTGGTATCAGTCACCATTTTCTGACCATTGGCCATCATTACAATCATGGGTATTGTTTGAGAAATAACACAGTTACTATCTTGTAATACCTGAGGATGGATGAAGCTGTGGGTGCTCCCACTATCCAACAATGCACACACATCCCTTTCACCAATTTTTCCTTTAAACTTCATTGTGCTCAAATTCGGATTAGATGAAGTTGCACACATTGACACAATTGCTTCTTCAGTTGCTAACTCAATTTGTAATTCAGGGTTTTCATACCCTTCCTCTTCTCCACCACCAAATCCCTCCTCAGCATTGCCCAATAGCATGTGTACATTAACTTTGCACTGATGCCCTGGGTAATATTTTTCTGCGCATTTAAAACACAACCCGAGAGCCCTTCTTTGCTCTATAAGGGTATTTTTGGTATTGCCATTTCCTGGCTTCCACTCAATGGGTTTTGGTTTTGAATTGTTGGCTGTAGGATAGGTAATTGTAGGTGTAGCATTAGGTTTAAACCCCATTCTGTTTCTTTTAGACTGATAATCGAGAGCAGCTTCTATGTGCTTTGCTTGTATAAAAGCATCCAGTAAATTGTATGGAGATTTGGCTAGTACCAAGTGTTTAATATCTTCCCTTAACCCAGTGATAAAAGCAGTGATGTAGTGATTCTCAGGTAAATATGGGGACTCAATTTGGGACCTGGTTTTTACCACTTCAAATTTTTGCATGTACTCCTTCACATTACCAGTTTGATACAGCCTCTTCAACTCTTCATAAGCTGTTTGATTATTAACGTCAGAAAATCTCATTTTAACCAATTTGGCTAACTCATCCCATGAAGGATGGTCATGAGTAGTACGGTAACCTCTATACCAGGCACTAGCTTCACCTTGAAGATTCACCACCGCTTGCAAGGTTTTGTGTTCTTCAGGGATTTGGAACAATTCAAAACAGTACTGACACTTGGCGACCCAATCCTCAGGATCTTGGCCGGTAAAAGAAGGAAAATCCTGTCTCAACCCAAAAATCTTGATTTCTTTACCTTCTGTAGTACTCTTTCTTTGTTCTTGATTTGGGAAGAATTCAGAACTAGTTGGTGGTGTCAGAATGTAAGGAGGAGAGGTCGGGGATCCTCCAGTTTGCTGTGTGATGATAGCCTCTAATTTGGCCATCTTCTCCTCATTTTCTTGCTGTAATTGGGCCTTAAACCCGTTGAATTGATCATTGACGTGTTTCAAGACTGAAACTTGGATGGTTGCTTCCCGCGCCTTTGCCTTCTCCTCCTCCTTCTCAGATGAGATTCTCTGCACTTGCAAAAGCCTCGTCCATAGTTCCTCAATAGATGTAGGAACTGGAATTTCGCTGATCTTGCTGCTATCCATGGATCAGTACCGGTACCGCGAGCTGGTGAGGATGATCTGATAGCTCCCACGAATTGGTACCAATGAGTGCTCTGATACCACTTTGTTATGTACCTAAGTACATAACAAGCAATTCAAACGTGAATTGACTCAGAAATCAAACCAGTGTAGCTCAATTTCTAAGATTTAGTGAAACTGGAAAAAAAAACGAAATGAAAATAGAGAGGAAAAATGGATATGGAAAAGAAAGAGAAAGAAGAAAAATGATTCTTTATTCACTGATGTCTTCTTTAGTACATGGCTTAGCTATATGTAGCCTTCTATCTCTTAACAACTAATTACAGTTCAATAACAGAATCAGTTACACTAATGACTCAACTAACAAATAGAAAATGTAAAACTATACATCTCCTTTGCAATCCTCTCCAGTAGTGAATTTATTCTTCTCTTCTACACTGGGTTTATCCAGTACTGGAGATGATCCACTCATTAGTTTTATTTTCCTTCTATAACGACTTCCAGCCTTGCTGCTGACAAGATCAGTCCCAAGTCCGAACCACCATTGAAATTTAAGATTCGTGTTAGAGCACCTTAGACGGTTTGGATCAAAACTCAAAAATTGGGTTACTGCACTGGATCTGAATTCATTTTTCAATGGGACAGCTTGGTCGGTGAAATATATACGGTCTGATATAGAATAGACAGTCCAGATCTTCGTAAGCTTCCAATAATTCTTGCTTTAGTGGGACCGGCTTGCACGATCCCAGTATCCAGGAAGAATATTCCCCCATTTATAAAAATAAAATAAAAAAATTGAGATTTTCAATGAAGACCTTACTGTTTATGATTTCAATTCCCACGTCATTTCACAAACTTTCAAGAGTCTGAGACTCTGAGCTATATAAAATTAACGTTGAATAAAAAAAAAAAAAAAAAAAAAAAACTGGAGTTGGAGCTTATAACTATTTTCAGTTTAAGCATCAAGATATCTACCTTTTTCTATTATGTATGCGGTGCTCTTTGGATCTACCCTTTGGCTTTCCAAATCTACACAGCTAGCGTAAATCTTTTCTTGTACCATAGAAGGTCTTAACATGAAATTATGAGAAATTGAAGAAAGATCGAAGAGAAGCAAACATATTATGGGGATGGACGGAATTAGAAAATTAAAATTGAAGGAGCTCAATAAGTTATTATAGTACAGAGAGAGATAGCCGCTTCTATATAATTATTTAATATATTAACAATATAACATATTAATTATATAATTATATATTAATAATAATTATTGATAGAAAGATACTAATTATATAATATTATTATTATTATTTAATATATTAACAATATAAGATATTAATTATATAATTATATACTAATAATAATAATTAATAATAATATACTAATTATATACTAATAATATATTATTATAATTATTTGAGTTAAACCATGATGTGCAATAAAATTAAACTATCATGTGAAGTGGTTTAATTTAGGTCGACTCAAAGATCGGCTTATTCCATCTTAGTCCGGCTCAATTAATGCTCGTTTGATGGAATAACGAGGACTAAACTCCTTATTCCACCCTTTATAAAGTAGTTTATACAAATAACCGTAATAATCTGGTCGCGTATATTTGCTATCCACATAAAGATAAGTGTAACAAGTAACCGTAATAATCCTTAATAGTTTAAAACACAGAGATGTCATTTACCAAGCAATTAATGTGTTTAGCAAATTCTAAAATATCTGGTCGCACGTATATCTATGTATTGAAATCTTCACGTATTTTAGTCAAATATTTTTTTATCCTTTGTAAATATAAAACCAACGAGACATGATTTTTATCTCCGATACTTTGCGAAAGGTTTTGTTTTTATTAGGAGAGAGAAAGCGACAGGTATGAGAATAAAGTTTTTTAGCGAATTATTTTACTTTAGAAAACGATTTCTTAATAAGGTCTTTTTTTAAAATAAGCAATTGAGTACAATCCAGAAATTAAATTAGAAAGTGACACAGAAAATTTAGAGATCGGTAAGAAATATCGATGGAGATGCTCTTATTACAATCTATGTGTGGAATTCAGTTTGCATTCTTGTGAAATATTAAATATTGCACACAATTTTGTACAACATTGATGTATTATCCAATAATTTATGAAAGCATAAAAGATATTTTTTATATTATTTGACACTAAATATGGACGGATTTATATAAAGTAAATGGAGGCAATAGATCCTCATTTATTTTTAAATTTTTTATATATTTAAGAATAAAATATTATAAGTACCGTAAAATTGACATTCATACTAGCATGAAAGTTGTATATATTGACCCTAAGAATTCAAATCAAGTGCAATACCTGACCTAGTACAATGAGATCTGAGTAGTCTGTTTCAGTTTGACACAAATTCCAAAACAGACCCATATCTAAATGAGAACGGAGTAGGTCCGATGCCCATTGGACCTACTTTTAGGTTCAACGCCACGCTGACCGTCCGATCTTGTACAAGATTTGTGCGCATGAAAATTGAAACATACACGCACAGGGTTTAAAGCATTTTACACGAATCTAAAAGCAAATCGATGGTGATTAAACCCATCGAACCGAGGTAGGTCTGATGCCCATCGGACCTACTCTCAAGTCTATCTAAATAGACACTGACGCATTGTATTACATTTGGCCCGGCTGAGAGTATAGTACTCAGTCCAATACTTGAAGGGATACAGACTCGACCCCCATAGCTTGAACGTGTGACTCTGTCTCTATTCTAACACTAAATATATATATATATATATATATATATATATATATATATAGAGTCCGGCTAAATTGCTACCGGCAGCATTCTGGACAGCTGCTGCCGGGGGCATTTCGGTCATTTCCGGTGTTCAAACAACAAATTTTTTTATACAGATATTCAATCTATATTAAAATCTACTTGGAGACCAAATTTTACATTTTTTTGAATTTTTTAGCTATTTATTAGGCCACTTCGAAATTGGCTGATCCGGGTGAACAGTGCACATAATTCTGGACCATGTGATCTGGAATTTTCAAAGTGGCTTAATAAATAGTAAAAAAATTCCAAAAAATGTAAAATTTGGTCTCCAAGTAGATTTTAATATTTAGAACACGTTGAATGGTTCGGATTTGTTGTTTGAACACCGGAAATGACCGAAATGCCCCCGGCAGCAGCTGTCCAGAATGCTGCCGGCAGCAATTTAGCCGGACTCTATATATATATATATATATATATATATATATATATACTAGTATTGTACCCGTGCGTTGCAACGGAACATATATTATAAGATTTAACATTAAGATTGAATAGAGATGCAAATAATAAATAATAAAAAAAAACAACAACAAATGACTGTTTTAATACAACAACATTCTTTGCATGTCAGTGCATACACAATTTTTGTGTTGTAATTCAATTAATTAAATGTGGAAAGCTGCTAGGGAATAAACAATAATATGCCTTTTTTGTTCTCTTCCAAAAATGAATAAGAGGTAGGCAATTCGGAAATGAGATATGCTATCAAAATCGGAAATTAATCTTTGTATGCGCCAATCAAATCTGGAGAGAGATATGGTAACAAAAATTTAATGCTAATTCCATTTTCTCAATTCTTGGCATTACTTGTGACAATATGTGTGGCGAGTACATCTCTAACTAATTTGAGACTTCTACACATAAAAGAGATGCATTTAATCAAAAGATGACAGATTATGTGATTGGAGGGCTGATATTAAATCCGAAATTTCATCTTTCAATCGTAGCCGTTGGCGGATCAGGACATCAACGTGCTTAATAATGGAATGGAGATATATAGAGATTGGCTAATGTGCTAACGTTATAACTTCGGCCGAAGTTATAACGAGTCGTTTTTGCAATTTCAAAATCCAAACAACCGATCCGAACCATTCAACATGTTCTCTATATTGAAATGTGCTTGGAGACCAAATTTTACATTTTTTGGAATTTTTTTACTATTTATTAAGCCACTTTGAAAATACTGATCCGGTGGTCCAGAAAATTTTGCTGTTTTTTACTATTCACAGCAGATCTGCGATTTTCAAAGTGGCTTAATAAATAGTAAAAAAATTCCAAAAAATGTAAAATTTGGTCTCCAAGCACATTTCAATATTTAGAAAAAGTTGAACGGTTCGGATCGGTTGTTTGGATTTTAAAAACTAATAAACGACTCGTTATAACTTCGACCGAAGTTATAACATTAGCACATTAGGCAATCTCTATATGTATGTGTGTGTGTATATATATATATATATATATATATATATATATATATATATATATATATATATGAGATAGGCTATCATGCTTTGGGAATTAAACATGGTGTTTTAATTCCCACTCATATCTCCATTTTTAAAGTTTAAATAGTCGATCTGAACGTCTCAACACGATCATCATATTGAAATGTGCTTGGAGACCAAATTTTATATTTTTTGGAAATTTTTTACTATTTTTTTAGAATTTTTGAAAATCACAACTTTTCATTAATAAAAAATAATAATAAAAATTCAGAAAAACACTGATTTTCAAAAATTCTAAAAAAATAGTAAAAAATTTCCAAAAAATATAAAATTTGGTCTCCAAGCACATTTCAATATAAAGATCGTGTTGAGAAGTTCAGATCGACTATTTAAACTTTAAAAATGGAGATATGAGCGGGAATTAAAACACCCTGTTTAATTCCCAAAGCATGTTAGCATCACTCTATATATATATATATATATATATATGAGTAAGGCTACGGTGCTTTGCAAAGCATAGAGGCCTCCGTGCTTCGGGGCTACTTTTTGGATTTTGAAAATCCAAACAACCCATCCGAACCGTTCAACATGTTCTAAATATTGAAATGTGCTTGGAGACCAAATTTTACATTTTTTGGAATTTTTTTACTATTTATTAAGCCACTTTGAAAATTCCAAATCCGGTGGTCCAAATTTTTGTACTGTTTACCGTTGGATTTTGGGATTTTCAAAGTGGCTTAATAAATAGTAAAAAAATTCCAAAAAATGTAAAATTTGGTCTCCAAGCACATTTCAATATTTAGAACATGTTGAACGGTTCGGATGGGTTGTTTGGATTTTCAAAATCCAAAAAGTAGCCCCGAAGCACGGAGGCCTCTATGCTTTGCAAAGCACCGTAGCCTTACTCTATATATATATATATATATATATAGAGAGAGAGAGAGAGAGAGTGGCTAAGGTCAAAGTGGTATGACCAAGGCCTTGGTGCTACCAATTAGTTTTTGCAATTTTAAAGTTCAAATGGCCGATTCAAACCGTTAGATGTTCAATCTATATTAAAATATGCTTGGAGACCAAATTTTACATTTTTTTGAATTTTTTTACTATTTTTTAAGCCACTTTGAAAATGACAGATCCGGGTGAACAGTAAAAACAGTGCAACCAAATTCTGGACCATGTGATCAGCAATTTTCAAAGTAGCTTAAAAAATAGTAAAAAAATTCCAAAAAATGTAAAATTTGGTCTCCAAGCAGATTTTAATATAGAGATCACATCTAACGGTTTAGATCGACCATTTGGACTTTGAAAATCCAAAAACGACTTGGTAGCACCAAAGGCCTTGGTCATACCACTTTGATCTTAGCCACTCTCTCTCTCTCTCTCTCTCTCTCTATATATATATATATATATATATTTGTTTAAAATAGGAGAGATTGCTTCAAATTTTGGGAACCCATTTTTACAGCATTTTATTTGATGCGTACAGCGTTTCATTTATTGATGGACCAAAATGCCCCTGCCCAGCTTGATCCCCTGCCCCTGCCCTGTTTCCCCCTTGACCTCAGATAACCCACCAAGGTTCTTGTGCCAGAGTTTACCTCCCTGACTTGACCTCAGATAACCTCTCTCTTCCTGATTTTTGTGATAAGATCAACCCAGACGTGAAACGATCACAAGAATTTGACCTAAACAAGCAATTTGGTTTGCTGGAGGACAATGAACCAGATCAGAAGCGACTTAAGTTTTCAGATGAGGCTCTAGTCAATGGAGCTGCTTTGACAGAGCCTCCTCTTGATGGTGTAAAGATAGAATTGGACTCAGGAGGCAATAGTGATTCAGGGGGAAACAGAGCAGGGGCATTTTGGTCCATCAATAAATGAAACGCTGTACGCATCAAATAAAACGCTGTAAAAATGAGTTCCTCAAATTTTGAAATGTTGCAGAATTTACAGTCTCACCCATTATATTTTCCTTCTTTGCTTGGCTCCGTGAAAAATAAGTTTTTAAAGTAATAATAAGGAGAAAATTCAATTCAACTTTGGTTTTGTGATTCGTAATTTCTATTTGACGATGCGTGCTGCTTTTTTTTTTTTTTTTTTCAAAACTGTGAGGTTGTAAGTAAAATTAGAATTACCTTAACTGGTAATAGTTTGGCATATATTAACAAAGACTTAGTACGTACACTAACTGAGCTCTAACACTTGTTTTCAAGGAAATATTCGAAAAGTGCTATCACTGAGATGTACTATTAAATTTGAGCAAACTGACATAAATGTTCCTAATGGTTCATCGTCAGTAAGGGTGTTCATTGGGTTCGGTTTAGTCGGTTTTGAACCGAATCAAATTAGTTTGAACAAAACGGTTTGGTTTTTTCGGTTTAATGGTTCGGTTCGGTTTGCTTTTTAAAACCAAATTATAATTTCAATTCGGTTCGGTTTGAAAATTTTCAAAACTGAAATAACCGAACCGACCGAACTTTTATATATTATGAATTTTGGTCCGGACCGCTCCGGTTTATTTCTTAATCAATTGATTTAAATACTTCGGTTTATTTCTTAATATCCCGGTTTATTTCTTAATATTCCAGTTTATTTCTTAATATACTTCGGTTTATTATAAAGTAATTGCTTTAAATAAAAAATTTAATATATTTCGGTTTGAATCGAACAAACTGAAATAAAACTTTGGTTCGGTTCAGTTCAGTTCGGTCGGTTCGCTTCGGTTCTATTTTTGAAACCGAATTATAACTTTGGTTTACCTAGTTCGGTTCAGTTTCAACCGAACCGAACCGATGAACACCCCTAATCGTCAGCACACTCTTATTTTTCTTTCTTTTTGTCACTTTTCTCAGTTAATTGTAAGGTTGATATTAATTGCGAAACTTCTTACACTAACATTTACAAAAGTTTTTGTCAACTTATTTTAAGAATTTAAATTATAACAACGAGAAAGTTGACAGTCTAGACATATACATGTGTTTGTAAGACGAGCTTATCTCGAGTCCGGCTAGTATAACATTGGTGTCATTTCGGCCTATATAACACCAACTCCAAAATCTATCGTATCGACTTCAAACGGTTAATCCAACCGTTCAAACCCTTCTACTTTATGAGTTGTGCATTTACATGCAAAAAAAAATGTTTTCTAGTTATTTTAGTACCAAATCAAGCGGTCAAAAATCTTGAAAAATGAATGCATTAAAATTAACTTAAAAACTCACACATTTGACCGCTTGATTTGATACTAAAAAAATTCGCAAAATTATAAAATTTTGCATGTAAACACACAACTCATAAAGTAGAAGGGTTTGAACGGTTGGATTAACCGTTTGAAGTCGATACGATAGATTTTGGAGTTGGTGTTATATAGGCCGAAATGACACCAATGTTATACTAGCCGGACTTGCTTATCTCTCTTTTAATTTTAAGAAATATAGGTTAAGTAATTTATCAGTAAGATTTGGCCAGATAAATTTCAATTTAGATGGTCTAGCTTCTAGGCCTAGGGTGTTTATTAGATCCGTTTTATATTATTTTCAATCGAACTAAATAATTTTTTTTAATTAAATGATTCAGTTTTTTTATTTGAATTTTTTCTTATATTTGATTCGGTTTAGATTTCTTCAAAACCAGCCGCTCGACCGGACTGGGAACACAACAATAAAAACCATCTATGTTCCTTCATCTTCATATTTTATTTATTTATTTTTGGTGCATCTCTTTTCATCTTTCTATTTTTTAATTTTTGATGTATGTATTGAGTTTTCATCTTTAAATTTAATCTAAACTAATAAAATTTTAATTTATCTATTTTAATTCGGACCAAGCGTTTGAATGACAACAATATGAATGCATAACATTTGAGGGTCGTAGTTGATATATTATGATTTTACAGGGCTGAAGCCTGAAGGTCCGCCTGAAGAAAGATGACGTATGGGAAAAAAAAATTCCCAGAGTTTGGGGCTTATTACCTACTTCCCCTCCAATAATGCGGTAATCTCTTTCGTCTCCCCCATCTTTCTGCTGGTCACCGAGTTCGTGCCCCTCGCCCCCTCCGCGTAGTTCGTCAGTAGCCCCCTTTCGCCACCGCTATCCCTGTCCATTCTCTCAGTCTCCTTACCTTAAGACAAGCCAAGGCAGGTCTCTCTCTCGACTTTAAGCTCTCTTTGATTTGGATCTATTTGATTACGAGTTTTGTATGAGTCACATCGAGTTTGCTCTATAGTGAACGAATTGAGTTTGATCCTTGTTTGCAGCCCTACTTGGGTGAGGATTTTCTTCCATGATTTAATATTGAAGCTCTTTAAAACTGTGTACATAGTTGTGTACTTAATTGTTTAGGCTGTAAAGTTTGTCTGTGCTCGCTTGACCTTTGGTTTTTCATAATTAGGGAAGAATTGCAAAACGAAGCCGTATAGTCTCACTTGCTTTTACTCTGTGTTTGTTCAGAACAATCAAAGGATTCCGGTTAACTCATCGGTCTGTTGAGTAAAATATTTCTGAAGAGGAAAGTTTCAAGTTTGCTTCTCGGTATAGTATTTTCAAGCTCTTTTATAGCAAGGATCTGTTCTACTTTTGATGTTATTCGAGATTAATTATTGTTCCTTGATCCAGATTCATTGGTTCCTCTATCCAGCATTGCAACATGAGTTTCTGTTTCTCTCTGCAACAAATTTAAAAAAAGAGAGGGTATTATCAACTAAAAAAATTGACCTTACAAAATGGAAGGAAATATACCTTCTGGTAACATGATGCAAGGTGCTGCATCATATAGTGTATTGGACCTGCAAACCTCTATGCAAATCCCTCATCACCACCATCACCACCACCATCTCCAGCAAAGCGCCCTCAACCCTAACCCTAATTTCTCCCACCCGGGCTTATCAGCAGCTGGATTCTCGCACCAATTAACTCAAATCCCCGAATCAAGTGATCAGCATTGTGGCATACCCTTCATGGATTATGGAAAGAATGGGCCCGCAATGGATCATAGCAAGACCCCAGTCTCTGATGAGGACGATGTGGGTCCCACAGATGAAGGTACTGGTCCTGGCCACAGTAGTGACAAAGGAGGAAAGAAAGGTGCTGGGACCCCTTGGCAGCGCATGAAATGGACTGATGCCATGGTGAAATTGCTTATCACTGCTGTTTCGTACACTGGAGAAGACACGGGATCGGATTGTAATGGAACAAGACGTAAGTTCACCATCTTGCAAAAAAAAGGGAAATGGAAGGCTATTTCCAAAGTCATGGGAGAGAGGGGCTGCTATGTGTCCCCACAGCAGTGTGAGGATAAATTTAATGACTTGAACAAGCGGTACAAGCGTCTGACTGACATTCTGGGTCGAGGTACATCTTGTAAGGTGGTTGAGACTCCCACTCTCCTAGAGCAAATGGACTTTTCTGACAAGGTGAAGGATGATGTCAGAAAGATCTTGAGTTCAAAACATCTATTCTATGAAGAAATGTGCTCGTACCATAATGGAAACAGGATTAACCTGCCAGCAGACCCTGCATTACAGAAGGCGCTCCTGCTGGCACTGCGAAACCGGGAAGAGACGGACCTGACAAAAAAAGGGTTTTCTGGGGAAGGAGATGAGGAGGAGCATAGCATAAACAGTGTGGATGATGAGGAGGATGACATGCTTGAAACTGATTTGCATGCTTATTCTCACAAGAGGATGCATGAGGATAATGCGTGCTGCGGCAATTCGAGCTACGGTAACTCAGGAGGCCATGGGAGGAGGCTAGACATAAACCAAGCGTTGATTGAAGGGGGATCAAATTGTGGGAATATGAGTTGTGGAGGGAGTGCGGAGCAGGTGTTGGAGCTGGAGAAGAACAAGCTTCAATTGCAGGCACAGTCGCTGGAGTTGGAGAGGCAGAGGTTTAAGTGGGAGAGATTTAGCAAAAAGAAAGATAGGGAATTGCAGAGAATGAAAATGCAAAATGAGAGGATGCGGCTCGAGAATGAGAGAATGGCGCTCGAGTTGAAGCACAAGGAGTTGGAACTTGATCTCCAGATGAAGCGGGGGTCTCTGTAGCCAGTGAAGATTCTTGTTTAAATAGGGTTTTGGTTTCTTTCTGCTCCGAGGTAAAATATTTCTTTTAGTTTTTCTTAATTAGTTTTGATTACCTGCCAAAATGAATATTTTTGTAGGATCTAGTATACATTCTAGTTTTATTTTTCTCGTTGGTAATTTAAAATAGAAAATTACATAAATATGCCGCAGACACCAACTTTTTACAAAAATATTAAGAACGCAGGCAGGTTTATCTGCCATTTTGGCACTGTCAACATTCCATCGGAATCGGGAGACTTATATTTGGTAGTGTCTTATCGCTATTTGATAGAAGCACAACGGTCAATAGGATTATTTGTCTTATGCGTGCAATAATTTGGTGTCTCCATTGCTTGGTCGGCACATCAGTTATCTCTTGTTTTCATCTTTTTGATTGTGACTTGATGTGCCAGTGGCGTGGAATGCTTTTCTTTTTCTTGTTACAATATTGTTTATATTATTTTTAAATGTTTAATTGTTCTTTCAACCCAAACACGATGGGATTGGGAGCTATGCATGCCTGGTTGTTGAGACTTGAGATAGTAGCACAACAACCTATGAAGCAAACACATCTTTCATGCAAAGTGTTATGAGCTCTTGCATCATTGCATTGAAACAACTGCTCAGATGTAATAATTGATTACTCTGATGAAACATGGACAATGTGTATTCTGGAATTTTGTCAATGTTCTTACTATTTTGGAAAAAAGTTTGTTCTGTGGCAATATTATGAAATTTTGAAATCACCAAAACGACAATAAAAATTATATGCAATCTATCAATTTGTACTGCACGGAAATTTGGCGCGAAAATTATATGCCATTTCGCTTAGTTTTTTCATTTTTCTACACAACATGCAATATTCTCTAGTGATTTTTTTGTGCACCCATCATAATTATGTCTTGTGCACCCTTTCCTCTCTCCAGTCATGTCTGTTCAACAAGTTTGGTCTTTTACTGCACATAGAATTCCATGCATTCTTATGTTGCATGAGAAGCATTTTCATTTCTTAAACATATGGCAAACTATTCTTCTTTCCATAATGCACCAGAAATAGGGATAATTTGCATTTTGTTTGAAATTTAGAGCAAACAAAGAATTTAATCTCAATAATGGATATATCTCATTGTCTAGTGAAATGGGTTTTGTTCTGTTCAATGATCCGATCTCTAAATGATTCCAGAAACTCCGTGTTTGAGACATACTTATTTAGCAAGTTAAAATGAATTTATCAGATACAAACTCCTAGATATCTATTATCCATATATAATACTAGAACCTAACTCTATAGACACAGGTAGCATAGCATGTTCCTTGATATGAATATATAAATATTAACATTGCCTTCTGATAGTTACGTTGTTGGTCAGGACTGGGTTTGGTTTGTGTCAGGATCTGGTTTGTGTTTGGATTTGTAACAAGTTCTTCTCTTAGAGAAGTCTCTCTTATGTTATATGGGATAAAACATAGAGGATTTCTACTCTCTTTTTTCCTAAAAAATAGTATAATATACCATCGAATGGATTAGTAGTTGGAAAAATTGGTTGTGCAGAACTGAATTTATTAATTGAGGTTTGTTAAAAACATAAATTATAGTTGTATTATATTTGAATTAGCAAAAATGGACTCAGTATGGACTTGCAAAATCAGATGCAGCTAATTGATACTTTCATAAAGGAAATTTGGAATAAAAAGTGGAATATAGACCAATATTCATGGGGGCATTTATTTAGCCAGGTTTGCTCTATTCAAACCGTCTAATGGACACTTTTTAATATTTTTAATTTATCCTTTTCAAATTAGCATAGAGTTCAATACACAGGAAAGCACTGTTTGTAAAAAAAAATAGATTGAAATTTAAAAAAACAGTAATGTAATGGTTTTTGAAACCTGGGTAAGGAAAGTACGGCCATTTTTTTTTTTTTGTAAAAGGACAGTTATGGCTTTTATCAGTGGGCGGGATTATCAATTTTGAAAAATTTACACTTTAAATTTTACTTTTTTTATTATTTTGTTTTTCAAATTTCTGAACATAGAAGTTCTCCATTGTCATACCACTGTTATCATGGCAGTTACCATACTGTATTGCTATACTTTGAAATTTTCTACAACCAAATGTACTTTAGCACTATAATATGGTACCAATAGCTGGTACATTACTTTTGTCTAACAACCAAATGTTTCTTGTAATTACAGGCTTACTAACTAGTTGCAATAATAAGAATTGGTAACCTAGAGCAAAATCACTTCAATCGCCCAATATACAACCATCTAATATTTTTTTTACTTATTCAGGTGTACATTCAACTTTTCAGTGGCTTCAAAATTGAAATCCTGTGTTAGAGATAATAGCATTTGTAAAACCCATGTAGGAAAGAAGGAGCTTATTTTATTTTATTGTTTTGACACTAGCTAGAACACTCTTCTAAGCTATATGTTGGCTTGTCAATTATATTGACGTACCTATTCTTCAAAATTGTACTTCCATTCTATGTTGAGCTTGTAGGAGAGAAGAGGTGTAATTCTCACTTGGTAAGTTCAGGTTTGTATTGGGTGGCCTGTGGGGTGAAGCTATATTACTTTCTATTGCTATCTTATTTTTATTTTGTATTCTGAAATGTTGTTCTTGATTCACTCGGTTTCATTAAATTTTTATTATTGATTATTTGGTTTAATCAGCTTGCTCAACTCTCAGCCGATTTTTCTATTAATAGTAAATAAGAAAAAAAAAATTCGGATTCTGACCCCGAATTCTGGGCGTTTGTATTTTGGTCATAACTTTGTCATTGGATTGAGGTGAAATAAAATCGCTGGAAAGCTCACAAGAGATTTGCAATCTAGATCAAAAAATTTGACCAATTTTTTTAAGTACTTAATTTACATCTAAACCCTAAACATTAAGCATAACCCTGATTCTAAATCGTAAATTGGTGATAACATAATATAAACCCTAACTTTATATATAACAATAATTCTAATGTTACAAATGATTTCAATCAACTATTACTTGAAAAATCATTTGTAAAATTAGAATTATTGTTATATATAAGGTTTAGGGTTTATATTAAGTTCTCGGTAATTTACAATTTAGGATCAAGGTTAGGCTTAAGTTTTAGGATTTAGATGTAAATTAAGTACTTGAAAAATAGGACAAATATTTACATTTAGATTGTGAATCTCTTTGTGATTTTTTCAGCGAATTTTATTTCACATCAATCCGGTATGGGATGATACAACGGAAGCTGGAAGATGAAAACCAGGACAAAAGCACAACATCGCTCGTTACATTTCCTATGCAAATCTGCCTCACCCCAATAAAAGCTATGAATAATTGAATATTGTACTGCACAGCTGTACTGTACTTAAGGTAACTTGCTACTAGGGTGAGTAAATTGCTCGCTCATAACTCGCTTGCTAAAAGCTCATTATCAACTCGTTAAAACTCGCTCATTAACTTAATGAGCTGAGCATGAGCATACCCCAACTCGCTCATAACTCGCTTATTAAGAACTGAGTTACACAAATCCTGCCACATCTAATCCCTTGAATCAAATTTGCTTAATAGCTGTTTGATTTGTTAAATTTGCTTATGGACAATTTTTTGTTAAATTATATACTGTTTAATTAGATTCGATTATGATAATTTGTTAAATTCTATAAATGAAAATTAGTTTTTGAATGATGTATCTTAAACAAAAAAGCAAAACAAAATTCAAATTGCTTTTTTTTTTTTGATGGTTGACGGCAATTGGATATATTGATAAAAAATATTTACAGAAGCAAATTGCTTACAAGCTTAATTTCTTAACGAGTCACTTAATGAGCACGAGCATACCCCAACTCGCTCATTAAGCTAATGAGCTGAGC
This sequence comes from Carex myosuroides, assembly GCA_028015225.1. Lineage (NCBI taxonomy): Eukaryota > Viridiplantae > Streptophyta > Magnoliopsida > Poales > Cyperaceae > Carex > Carex myosuroides. Next base: position 5,130,609 of record CM051476.1, read on the forward strand.
ATGAGCATACCCCAACTTGCTCAAACTCGCTCATTAATCACCCCTACTTGCTACATCTTGCCTGGTACTGTATAAGGTCTGATACGAACAGGTCAGCATGGATTGATTTCTGACACTGGTTAAAATTGTTCATTGAGCAAATTTGTAGTTCCACTTCCAAATTTCTGTTTAAATTTGGCTGCAGCTGCCTATTGTATTAATAAAAAAAGGAGTCTACATCATGCAAACAAACTACATCAGTATCAGAAAAAGACGGCACGTGAAATAACAGGAATTATTAACAGCCTAAAAGCAATCAGGCAATAAAGCTAACAAACCAATAACAACTAAAGAGGAGCCAACAAAAGACCAGTAACAGGATAGCACCACTGCACCAGTATCAATGGTGCCGGTACTTCCATCCTGGAAAAGGCTGCCAAGTGTGAGCATCTCTCTCTCTCTCTCACTGGTGCTGGTACTTCCGGGATGATATAGCATTGTGTGAGCATCTCCCTCTCTCTCTCTCACCCGAATCTTTTATTGATAAGAAATCATAAAAACTAATAATTAAAAATGAGATCAGTAGAAATATTTTTTTTTAAAATAGAAAAACAGCCTTAGGCTATGGCGTGCCATAGCAAATACCCGTCCACGGAGATAAAAGAAAAAATAAATTAATTATCTGTTAACAATTTTGTAGTAATGATGCTATGATTAAATTCAGTGAATTGAGTGATTTTCTTTTAGTAATGATATGCTGATTTTTAGCAAATGAATATTTAGTTTTTAGTTGGTTAAATTAAATTAGTAATAATTTCAAATTTTAATTGCTGGTAAATCTTGTACGGCACGTCAAAATACGACTTACTAAATTGTGTCGTGTCGTTAAACGTGTTGTGTTTATCTCTGGTACTATGCAGAACTTTAACGTGTTGGCACGGCACAACACGTGTTTCAAACATGTCGTGTCATGTTCTGGTCACGTGGAAACACGACACACGTTCGAAGCACGGCACAACACGTGGCGTCGAAACACGACACGTGTTCCTGACACGCCTAAACATGACACACGTGACGTGTACCGTCTTTCGGTCTTATCGTGCCCTGTTATGGACACACTAAAACATGGCACACAATCAAAGCTCGGCCTGGCACATCTAACATGTTGTGCCGTATTCGGAACACGCTGAAACACGTCACACGTCCGAAGCACAGCATGACACATCTAGAATATGTGTTGTGTTGTGCCATCACATTAAGTTTCTAGACATGTCATGATGTGCTTCAGATGTGTGACGTATTTCGGCATGTTCGAAACACGACATACGTGTTATGCCGTGCTTTAAACAGGTGCTATTTTTTGTGTGTCCGGAACACGACATGACACGTTCGAAACACGGTACACGTCATGTGTGTCGGGAAGACGTGTCGTGCTTCGAATGTGTGTCGTGTTTCCACATGTTCAGAACATGACACGACATGTCCGAAACATTCCTTAAATAAGCATTTCCATTTTCCAGTGTACAAAAAAAAAGGGGCTAATCCAGTCATTGCAGCCCATAATAATAGTTATTTGTGATCGGTGTATTCCTCAGTTACTTTAATCTCGAGTAGCAAATGCCCCCACCAAAACCTCTGGTTCATTTGTGTTACTTGGGCCGCTGGCATTTGTTGGTATCTCTGAACTTTCTTTGCCTTTTCCACATAAGACACTGTATAGGCCTCCAACCATCACAAGTCCTCCTAAGACACTGCAAGATAAGTTTGCGGCTTGTATTGGTCTCATGTCATAATTGACACAGTTCATTCTTCATTGTCTGGTTGCAGTACTAAATTCAACATGCAAATGCACTAATTAACCCAATCATATAGTTTCCCTTCTTTTCTTATTTTTTCCTGCTGTCCTGGCAAACATCCATAGATTACATGGCATTTTTTGTGCAATTTTTCTGACTGTACTTGTTGTATTGGAGCTTGGACAAGCTACAACCTTCTATGTATTACCAAGGATCAAATATATACTGATTTTCTGTTTTTTACCAATAACAGTAATGACCTTTTTAATCTAGTGTTTGGTCTCTAAATCTCCATCCTTACCAAGGTAAAAATAAAGACTTATACCTGAACAAAACACAAATTCTGTTTTGGTTCTTCTAAATTCATTAACCCACTACACTAAGAACTATAATGTATAAATTTTGTAATGGAAAAATGCCAGCTAAGAAAATCAAATATTTAGATAAAAAAAATCAAAATTTATACAGTTCAGTTCTTCTAATGCTACAGGGTTTATGCCTTAGAAGCCCTAACTAAATAAAAAAAATCAAATATTTAGATAAAACCCTACAAAATCGAGTATAATTCTGGTATCCATACACCCCTTCTAAGAAAAAAGAATCAGGAATTCCTTCCCATCTCCCAAATTTATGTACCCAGTATACCCCTGGTAAATTATATCATTTGATAAAAACAAAATCTGCCGTATTGGTTTTGAAGGAGTTCTGTCCATTTAATGGGATGCGCCACAAAATTAGATGTATCAGAAAAAAAAATGGATTGGCATGTGTAATATTCTGGAATATGATGGAAGCTCCAAGCTGCATAACAGTAGTCATGTCATTGTTGAGACCCATCTATTGAGTTTCTTATATGGGTAATATAGCGATTAATATAATTTTTTTAATAATATGAACTTGTTTTCTGTATGTCAATACTGAAACAGGTAACTACAAAGCTACTACTTTCCCAAAAAAAAAAATTAAGATGACTCAGATCAAACTTATTCAAAGTTGGCATCATTTCTGAATGTCAACCATCACAATTTCTGATAAATGTCAACCATCTGTTCTATTCCATTATGAAAGAACTTGCATACAACGAGTTACAACATTCCACCATTACCTTACATTATATACTAAATCTTATATCTCAATTGCCCAGAGTCAGACTTTTGGTGAGTAGTCATTGCAAAATCAGGCAGACAGATATTGCTGGGTTTACATGAATTACAAATTTCAAGATACGGATTTTACACTAATAAGTGAAAGTTATTCAGTTATAAATTACTATAATATTATCTTCCTAAGTTGATTGTTTCTCCAAGAAAGAATGAAGAACACGCCAGGGTAGTGAGCAGAGACAAAGGTTGCCACACTGCCAAGAAAACTGCCCCTTTTTGCTCGATGCACCATGCTTGCAAATAGAACGATATGCCCGATACAAATAGCCCCTAAAATGTTGGCATTATTCTTTAGTTTACTCTGTGTTGTTTGGTGGAAAGGTATATTGAAATTTGGGTATTCTATGTGTCATTCATTAATATAATGAAAACAACTAGAGTCAGCTTTAAGGGTATAATATAAATTTTGTGGTTTATATTTCAGTCCATGGACTCATCTGGCATTGGTTGTACGCACCTAAGATTTAGGATGAATAAATTTGGACAATATATCTTGAAGTGTAATGTTCATGCAAATTAAAAAAATATATATAAGGACAAAAAGTATCAATAACCTGGTGCTCTTGCATGTTTCTTTTTATCTAGCCATATTTTTGTGATGATACAGTATAACTGTTTTGATACTTCTACCTATTGATCTAGTCATTTTCCACCTTCCATGGGCTGTATACTTATTTTCCTCAGTACTGAACCGTGTACTGAACAGTGTACTTTCCGATTTGTGTATACTTATTTTCCACCTTCCATGGACAGTCAACTAGAACAAGTGACTACAATATGACTATCAAAGGAAGAAAATCCAGAATATCCAAGTCATCTAAAAACCTCTACCTCAGCTCTATCTCTCAGATAATCAGAGAAGTTTGACCCCTCTAATCCAAGTTCTGATGACAGTATAATCAAACTGCCTACCTAATTCAAAGGAGAGATCAGTATTATAATTCTAATCAAGACCATTTGATCAGATCAGATAGATTAGTGGTTGAGATCTATCTGTCTATCTATGACTCCCTAATTTTACAAACTGAGGAAATTTACTTTACTAGACTATACAATCTACATACGAGGAATACAAGTTGAAGGCCGAATCGAACTCACAGAAATAAAAAGGATATGTTATTTGAACATCGTTCTACAAGGATTGCTTGAAGAAATGGGAAAATGAAACCCAAAATAAAATAATAACACAGTAGTTGGATGTTATGGTCCATAACGTTCTGCTACAGTTTTTTTAGGTTAATTAGCAATTGGATTAACCGGACGTTATGGTTTATAATGTCCAGCTACAGTGTCTTGGACATTATAAACTATAACGGTTTTTTTTTATTTCAAAATTCACAGAAACGTTCTGCAATATCAATTTTTTATTTTCCTATTAATAAAAAAATCGGCAGTTTGAGTTACTCAATTCGATTTGTATGCCGAAAAATTTATATGAAGTTAAATTTTTCATTTTTTTAATAATTGTACTATTTTTTATATGAAGAAAATCGTTTTATTGAATATCCAAGAAAATTTAAAATTTATGACTTTCTCTTTGCTCAAAATAGTTAAAAATCTTTAAAAAAAATTCAAAAATTAGTTTTTTTTTTTACATGATTTTCTTATGTAGATCGAAATTATCTGCTCAAATCAATCGTTTGAACATTATTTTTTTAGACCGTGAAATTTCGTCTCAACACATAATTCGCCTCTTCAATACCTATATATTTTCTCGTTTTTATTATTTTGTGTGTGAAGGAGATGAATTTTCACGCTGACTTGTATATATATACAATCCAAAAATATTTAATTGTTTGATATTTTTTTAAAATATCAAGTACAGGCAATACATTTTTGTCTACACCAGGTTTTACCGTTTTAGCCTAGAAACGACTCTAAAGGGGATGCTATTTTGAAAACATTAATTTAGTTATTCCTCACAAAGAGAATTTCTTTTGTATCCGGATACATCTGTGTCAGCTAAAATAATATTCAAAGTCGTATTCTTTATTCACTAAGAGGGTTCAAATGTCTTTCATTTTTTTTTTACCTCCATCATGTCTCTCCTTTTTAATTTTCTAATAGCATAAATTTTAAAACGTATATGTCAAAATAAAACTGTTAGATATGATCTATATTATTTTCTCTACATACACATAATAAATTATCAATTTTTAGTTTTATTTTTATATGAATCAATAAGTTAAAAAATCAACGTACATAATAAAAATAATATAAATCAAATCTAACGATTTTAGTTTGATATTTGAGTTTTAAATTTAAATTTATTAATCTTTAAAAAATAAATACATGATGAAAAAGTACAAAAATACAGAAGCATTTAAATCCTCCTCACTCACTAAATATCTATTTGTATTTGTCTCCGTCAAAATATTCGGCAGATTAAATAATACTTAGTCCATTTACATCCCTATAAACAGTGGTTGATGAATAGTCTCCTCTATTACCGAAATTTTTATTTTTACCATTTTCTCAAAAAAAAAATAAAAATAAACCAAAACACCTCTCTTTTTCTGGAGAATTCGAATTCTACCCAGGCTGCATCGGCATTCTGCAGACTCAAAAACTGGAGTCCGCACAATGCCGATGCGGTCAGAGGGCTGCAGAATGCCAAAGCGGACCTATTGTTTTTTTTTTTTTGGAATTTGTACATTTGTGGCTGCAGAGTAAAAGAAATGAATTTGTGCATTTGTGGTCAAACGGTGATTTTTTGGTCAAACAGTCACAAATTCCAAAAAACTTTAACTAAAAGAAATGATTAAATTTTTTGAGTAAAACCAAAGCATTAAAACAAAAAAAAAAAAAAATTGAGGGCCGCATCGGCATTGTGCGGACTTCAATATTAGAGGCCGCAAAACACCGGTGCAGCCTGGGTAGAATTCGAAAAACCCATAAACAGAGGTGTTTTGGTTTATTTTTTTTTTAATAAATGTTATATATAAAAATTTCGGCCTCTATTATTCGGCAACCGTTTAATTTGCTTCCCATTATTCTATCTTATCTTGATAATTAATGAAATCAATTTATTAGTGATTTTATTTGTTTATTTTGTTCTGTTCTCTCTCAACTGATCTTGGTGGGCCACCAGCGAATTAGACTTGAAAATATATTTTAATTCATTATCAACATCATCTAGTCATATCAATTTTATATTTTTAATTCCACATAAATGAATTCACATTGTATGCATTTGCATCAACTTAATATTCATGCTTCATTATTGTCTTTCTTTAAAATCTAGAAGCATAGACCATATAAAGAACTAACCTCATTGCTAAATCCAAACCTTCATACTTTTTTTCTTACAAGTAATAAAATGTCCGTCATGGAAGAGGAATTTTACAGACATAACTTGCAAAAAGAAAAGAAGTTTCAAATCTGACGAGAAATTTGGAGGTGAAGAAATTAAGTTATATGAGAGCTCAAAATGTTGCAATTTTTTTTTCCTTTTCTTTAATGGATTACTGAAATATAATTTTGGAGGAGGGTTCTGGGTTCTAATACCTCGTGTCTTTCATACCTCATCATACCTCATCATACTTCATATTTTATATCTTTGTTTTTAAAGTTCAAACTATCGATCCGAACCGCTCAACATGATATCCATACTAAAATATGTTTGGAGATGAAATTTTATAATTTTTGAAATTTTTTTTACTATTTTTTAAAATAGGTATAAAATCATTGTTTCTGGACTGTTCTTAAACAGTGATTTTGTACCAATCTTAAAATAGTAAAATATTTCCGAAAATTATAAAATTTCATTCCTAATCATATTTTAGTATTGATATCATGTTAAACAGTTCGGATCGATAGTTTAGACTTTGAAAACAAAGATATAAAATATGAAATGTACAAGGCATTGGAGCTCTTCTCATATTTTTGTTAGATTGACCAAAAAATCATGCCCTGTGATTTGACTAAGCTGGATGGATCTTGTCAACATTAATTTTTCATAACTTAATTAGTTGTGCTCTGACAATAGCAACCCCCCCCCCCCCTCCCCCCTCCCTTAAATGGCCTTCAATTAAATTAAATATGTATAGAGAATGAGGAGGGTTCCAATGCCTCGTGTTTTTCATACCACATCTACATCATATGTTATATCTTCGTTTTCAAAGTTTAAATTTTCGATCCGAACCGTTCAACATGATATTCATACTAAAATATGCTTGGGGATGAAATTTTATATTTTTTGAAATTTTTTTACTATTTTTTAAGATGGGTACAAAATCACTGTTTTTGGACCGTTTAAAAAACAGTGATTTTCTACCCATCTTAAAAAATAGTAAAAAATTTCCAAAAATTATAAATTTCATCTCCAACTATATTTTAGTATAGATATCATGGTGAACGGTTCGGATGAACAATTTAGACTTTGAAAATGAAGATATAGAATATGAAGTATGATGAGGCATGAAAGGCATGAGGCATTGGAACCCTCCACATAGAGAATTGCGGAGTTAGGTAACCTTGTGGCCTTGTGACACTTTAATTGCTCCCACAAGCATCTCACTTTCACAGACAGTCCACGTTATGCAAAAAACCAATATAATTAGTAAATGACAAAATTAATATCAAGTAGTCTCCAAATTATAAAGGTCAATTTTGATAATGGTCTATATTATTATATATAAAGACAGAAAAGAGAAAGAAAACTCAAAACACATAGTAACAGAACTGAATTCATGAGGTTGGCTAATATATCAACGTTGGCACAGAGTACTTCATTATACTAAATGGGTTTTTGAACAGTTGGAATAACAGCAGATTTATTTCAATTGCTCAGAGCTCATATTAAGATTGCGTGGTTATGCGAAATTAGTGAGTAAAAAAAACGGTGTTTTTATATGTATTTTAGATATTTTTCATCACCAAGTTGAATTGACAATAAATTTAAATATAATTGTATTGGACAAAATAGTCCTTTTGAATTTAGCATGCGATGACCGGTCTCTCATCTTCATCCTCTTGTTGTTTTCTTTGTTATTACTCCCTTTTTCTTCTCTGACTCCTTCAATTTTCGCTGCTGCGTGGTTCTCATAAGTATGACACATCGTGCTATGTCTCCGCAAGAGAATCAGAAGTTGTCCGATTGATGTCAGACCAAATTTAAATAATTTTAGGTTAGAGTCAGACCAAATTCATGTACACTTGATATGTATGAATTTAAAAGTTGTCAAACTGTCTTTTTATAATTTGTTAAACCACTAGCAATTTGATAATAAATAGAAATTAGAACATTTTTTTATAGTTAGCACTTAAATTATTTGTCTTCTTATAATATTTTGGTATCACAAACAAAAAATATTCTACTAGTCATGTCAAGGAAACATTCCATGCTTTGTGTTTTATATAATTTTTATAAGAATAATCGTCATTAGGAATGACGCAAACTCGATAATAAATATTTCTTCTTTTGAATCGACCCGTTAGTTTGTGTTAAAAAAGCAGACAAAAGCTTAGAAATTAGAATCACACACGGTTCACTCGGTATGGTTGACCTATTCTTTACTTTTCCCAATATACCCAAAAATGAGCGAATAGAAAGGGAAAAGAAATGCCCATTATCGTCATTTGACAATCTAGATCGCCTCGCCTAGTCGCCTATCTGTAAACATTCCTCGCACGCTCCGAGACCCGGTCAAGAAGTTGCGATGCCCGATGCCCCGATCCAACACATGTAAAGAATTCATCACCGACGGTACCGTAAAAGGGAATCTTTTACAATTACTTGATTTGGACCGTTCTTTTAACTTGGCACGAATCTCAAAGCCCAATAATACTGCCCCCTCAGTTAGCCCGAATCCCAAACCGGCTGAGAGTTAATCTCAAACCGTAAATAGCTAATTGTAAAAGGGAATCTTTTACGGTACCGTCGAGAATATGGATCCCACATGTAAACCCATGATGAGATTTTGCCGCGTCTCTCCCGCGTGCTCTTTGATCCCACGGTAGAGAACTAGAGTCTACAGACTCGGTCTCCGGCCGTGGTCAAGGAATCATCCAGTTAGACATTTTGAATTATGAAGTAGCATAATATTTGTACAACTTAACGAAACATGTTTATAAAACATCCACATGACGTTATTAGTTGGAAATTAAGTGGCTATATGCGAAAGAGCAAACGAGGATCAATTCATTTCATCATCAATTTATTAAGAGTAAATAAATATACAATGAGAATTGAGAAGCCATATCTAAAAATAAATAAAACAAACAAATATTCTTTTTTTAGCGCACTAAATTAATCCCCACAATAAAAGACCTAACCATCTCATTTCCTCCCCAACTTAATCAATCTCTCCTTCCTTCTTCCCCCTTTCGCCCGTCCTTGTCGGGAAATCCATTAATCATTTAATCTACCATTAGCAATTAGAATTCCTTGTACCATGCACGCCATACGGAATCCGAGTCAATCCCGCTGAATTCCGACTCCATTTCCGATCTCAAATCCAATGCCTGCTACAGACTACCAGGGATCCTCAGTTCCGTTCGCCTCTCTCGGGCGATCAATCCTCTCCATCCGTCGCGATCAAGTTCACTCAATGGACGGCCACGATCCCTCAACCGAGCAGGAGCTTGAATCGTTCCAGCGCCGCGTGTCAGACCTCTTCGCCGACCTGTCCTCGTCCCCCGACCAAATCCTCTCCCTTGCCTGGATCCGGAAGCTTCTAGAAGGTTTCCTCGTTTCTCTGGAAGAATTTCGCGTTATATTGTTCAACCACAGGGCAGCGGTCACGCGACCGCCGTTGGATCGCATGGTGTCAGATTTCTTCGAGCGGGCGGTCAAGGCACTCGACTTGTGCAACGCCGTGAGAGACGGTGTGGGCCAGGTATGTCAATGGAACAAGCACGTGGAGATCGTGGTTCAATCCCTCGCATCCTGGTGCGAGGTGGATGAAAGTGGTGCGAAGAAAACACGACCTTTTGGTGAAGGTCAGTTGAGGCGAGGAAAGAAAACGTTGATGGATCTAAACTTTTTGATAATGGATGAGAAAGAATCCGCTTCTGCATCACACCGCAACCGCTCATTTGGGCGGTCAAAGGATCCACACAAGAGCTCATCCTCCTCACCCAGCCACCTCAGCAGTGGGGTCCACTTCCGTTCTCTTTCCTGGAGCGTCTCGCGCACCTGGTCTGCTGCACGCCAGTTGCAAAACATAGCTGCTAACCTCAATGCTCCGCGTGGACATGATGTAACTGCAACGGCCGGTCTTGCCATGCCCGTTTACACCATCAGTACAGTACTTGTCTTCACCATGTGGGCCCTCGTGGCAGCCGTCCCCTGCCAAGACAGGGGTTTACAGATCCACTTCTCAATACCTCGTAATGGATTTGTGTGGTCACCGGCATTGCTTTCTCTCCATGAGAAGATAGTTGAGGAATCGAAGAGGAAGGACCGGCGCAATGCAAATGGTCTTATGAAGGAGATATACCAGATCGAGAAAAGCTCGCATCAATTGCTGGAATTGCTTGATGGTGTGGAGATGCCAATGGGAGAAGAGAAAGAGAATCAATTGAAAAATAGTGTGCAGGAGCTTGAAAATGTTTGTGAAATTTTGAAAGGAGGTCTGGAGCCGCTAGAGAGGCAGATAAGGGAGGTGTTTCACAGGATCGTGCGTAGCCGAACTGAGGGTCTAGATTCACTCTCGCATGGCAACGAGTGAATTGACTTCAGGGAATGATTTGCTAGAATGGCGTGAGATGGAGAGAAATTGGGTATAGAGTTCTACGGGCTGGAATTGAAATTTGAAATGCAGATCCATTTCAGATAAGGAGGTCGGAGGTTCAGGTAGTCTATGTTTCGTTGATTCCTGTGCTTTTTTGTCCATGTCGTTTTGATTTTTATGGTAATTAGTATATTGTGTAAAGCCAAAATGTTGGTATGGTGGTCTGGGAGGAGTTGAAATTTGGGGATGAAATTGTTGTTTGGTCTTGTGATTATTATAAAAAAAAATGAAAAAATAGCTATTGTTTTTGGTGAAATGGGTGCTTATTTTTAAGATCAGTAGAACTCCTAAGGCATGCGATAATTTCATTCTTGCTAAATCCAAGTTAGATCAATGTGAATTGTGGGTTCATTGATGATTGCTTAGTTGCTTATGAAACTTTGAAGCAGCCATTTTTCTGGTTTGATATCCTTTAGCATATATCTTATGACCCTATTGTACAACAGCTCATGATGTACCAGTCAGTTTCAATACCTGCTCAATGCTGGTATATACTGCCTGCTAACTAGTCTTGACCATGGAAATATGGAATACATGTCCAATTGATCATTGCCTTATCACTGGTGAACAAGATATTCAAATTCTGCTGAACAAATTAGAATATTTCTAACAACTATGGTCTGGCCAGGTATTGCACTTGATGTTGGTTCCCTGCCAATACCAGTAGTCTTGTGAACTAATAAAATTCAGGAAAGTGTTGAACTTGGATGTTAGCTTAAAGTGGACTATCATAAAATTCACTGTTTGCTATAATTTTGTATCTGCAAATGTAATGTCTCAACGGTCATTTCTTGGTATGGATTGATTTTAGTAGAGCCAGTGTTCAATGTATCGATTTTATGCTTGCTAGCTTCATTCTAGTAAAATCTACTATTATCAGAATGAATGCAAATCCGGACCAATATTTATAGTGATATTTTAGTGTTGAATATTTTATAATTTTTTGAAATATAGTTTGAACTTGTTTCATTTTCTCTTAATTTTATATTATATTATGACATTTGTCTCCGAATGAAGAGAATGTCGCATTCGAAATTGGATATGTACCTGACTATAACTGATTTGATTTCTAATGACATGTAGCATATACTATATATATGAAGTTCCTATTTTTATTGCATGAAGCACCAGGAGTGAGCACAAGTCAACAACAACCCTGATCCAAACCACTTTTCTTGGTGCTTCCATCTTTGGCACGTGTGAATAGAAAGGCCGTTAAATTTCATTCTACTCCTTCAACTGTTCTACAGTACTTGTTTCAATATGAGCGACAAAAATTTGGATTTTTTTTTCTCCAAACAGTGCGGTCCAATTTTAAATTGTAAATCGAAAGCTGATGGCGATGAAAGACTTATTTTTCAGTTCTTCTCCATCTGGTAAGTTTAGGAGAATCTGGATATATCACGTATCTTTCGGAAGAATCGGAATATTACTATCTTGTTTTAAAAAAAAAAAAAAATCGGAAATAAGGATTACCACAGCTTGGCATAATCGTCGAAGCACTTAAATATATCATAAACAAAAAGTAAATCTTCACACTACCACATGTATCATAATTTAGAGTGTGTTCTGTTGTCAAGAAATTGTGCTGGGTGAGATATTTCGGGTTTGAAAATTTTCAAATTAATTTATGGGAACTCGTACTAACGAGTATACACAGAAAAATATTAGAAGAATGTGCTGAAATGATTATTCGGTTGTACTGTGAGAACTATCGTAAAAAAATCATTTTTTTCTTTTAAAAATGATTGATATCAATACAATTATTCTTATTAATAATTATTAATATATTTAAATAAAATGAGTAAACAATAACATGACAATATTTATTAATTATTATTTCATCACAATGCTTTTGCTTGTAAAAATATTATCCAATCACCCAAAAAATAAATTCAAAAATAAATTAGCAATTGGTAATTACGATTTCTAATTTGCTTGAAATATATTACAAATATATATAATTTTATATATATTTTGTTATACTATAATTTTATTTATTTATCAAATATTATGACTTTTTTAATATAACAACAATATTATAAATTAAATTGCAATTAAAATAAGTTAATTTAATGTAATAAATTTTAGAAACTGAAATTGCAAGGAATCAACACACAGAGACATATAACCTTGGGAAAAAAGTAGAAGAGATAACACATGAACTTTTATCGTGGAAAAAAATATTGGGTCCAACTTGATGTATTTTTTCCCATCAATTTGCACTAGAACGAAAAAAAAAACGAATCTCATTTCATACAAACTACCATCCGAATGAATCATGAAAATTAAATCATAATTAGTTCAAAATCCCACCCATTTTCATGAATTCGGATAAACTAACAGACCGTTGCTCTTTCATGTTTTCAAAAAAACTTTGCAAGGCTCATATTTGACTTCCGTAGAACAAATAAAAACGCTAAGCTTCATGTGACTTGAGGCCACACATTTCGCAACAAAATCTGCTGCTTTTCTTCAGGAAAAGCAAGAACATACTTTTTAAATTTAGAGATGAATATTGTTACTCTTTCTCTTCTCTTCAAAATCTGAACCATTGAAAATATTTGAACGATTGAAAAAAATATTTGAACCATTAAAAAAGAGCAGCTCATTCTCACCCATAGTTTCACCATCCTCCCCAATGACAAAAAGAATGCAGGAAAAGAAGTAGAAACAACGAACTTATTTAAGAAGTACGACAAAATTTAATCAAACGCCAGCACATCCTAAATTTATTATTAATACATGTCACAAGAACAAAATAAATATAATGATAATAAATAAGGTCCACTCAAAGATAAATAACTCGTTACAAAGTATGTTTGCTGTCCCAATACAAGTTTTTGCAGAAAATATATATCAAACTAACTTTTCATACATTCATAAACAGGTGCTGATATTCGCACAACTGTTTGTGGCATTTCTGTTTCCCAAATTAAGTACAACTGAGAAATTTAAGAAGGATGGATTCGTCCAAGAATTAATTTTTTTGAATGTTGTTATGTCCATAATAAAAACTACCATGAAAATATTACCTCATCTTCAAACTAGGGTCATTCATCTCAGGAACCTCAAAATTATTTTACTATGAATTTTGTCATTCCCGCAAACAAAATACCAAAAATAAACTACCGGTCTCAGCTGAAACCCCCCTAAAAGAAAGCTCAAATACCCTTTCCTTCCCCCATAAAATTTGAGTCCCCATTTTTCTTTAAAGTACCCAAAATGCTATTCACAATTTTCTCCTTTTCATCCTCAACTTCATCAGTAACAAACTTGTACTGTCCTTTCTGGGACCTCAAAGACCTCGGCTTTCTGACACTATCCCCTAACCAAAGCTCACTTCTATTGATGTCGTACCTTCTAGAACAATCAAAAATCTCAACAAGCCCTAAAGGCTCTTTTCTCATAGCGTCCCCATCTTTGGTACTGGCAAAGGTATCGGGAATTTCCGTGAGTGAACTCTGTTCCTTTGTAGTTTCTCCATTAAAATCTATGATCGCCTTGGTTTCTGATTCGTCAGAGAATTCCTCATCAGATAGGGAAGGCTCATGGGTTATCTCCTCTGATATAGGACCCAGCTCATCAAACACAGAATCCTCTTTATTGCTATCCACCACATCCTCTCCAATATTGTCAGCTTCAATTTTCTTCTTTTTTTTGTCAATCTTACATACCTTGTTATTCCCAACTATCTTTATATCAGGTATAATTTGCAACAGAGATACGAGTCTTGGATACCCAAGTTTCCTATATTCCAACATGTAACCAAATTTGCTTTCAAATCTTGGTTTAATACGACCCATTTGGAAACCCTCAGGTTGCTCATCTAGAAACTCTTTCACAACCTTGCGAAAGTCTGATAGAATAATTTTTTTAGGTGGAGCCTTTTTAATTGACAATTGATCTGGGTTAGTGATGCTTTGAGGCAAATTTTCCTGGCTTGTAGTAGATGGGGTGGAGGCAGATGGGATAGAAAGGGTAAAAGGGAAGGTACTTGATGTATTTTCTCGAATCCATTTCTTCTCTGAAATTAGAAGATCTATTAATTGGATAATGTGAGCTTCTTCTAGGGATTTTAAAGAGAGCATTCCTGCGTTGTGTAGACCCTGCATCAACTCTTCCCTAATAAAAGAAAAAATAAATAGAAAACATTAGGATATTGAAGAATTAAGGCAATACTACACTGGTGGGACAAATCATAGACAACAAAAAGAATGATTGTTTAATCCAGGGAAAACTACTGGACAAGACTATGGACCAGCATAATTCGAAAATTTGGTAGAAGCAACCCTAAGGAAGAAGAAAATAAACATACCGAAACACGAATTAAAAGATCAAGAAATAAACTAAGGATCAACAAAAATACATGTACACAGATCATACCTAGTTATTGATTTTGCAATAAGATCAGAACCCTCCAGGCTTGTAAGAAAAGATTCCACATCACTCCAAAATTTGTGGTCAGCAAACAGATTAGTGCCTCCTTTTTCTCTCCCAAATCCAAACCACCTCCCTATCCTTCCGAATAAACCCCTATCACTCACAGCATGTTTCTCTTTTGGTTCATCCTTCTGATTGTTCTCTGTAAGTTTCTCCTTTGCGACAGGAACTGAGACTGAAAGTGAAGCAAAAGAATCCTCACATTTTACAACTGGATTGGCTTTTTTAGAGTTCTTACGATTGCCGTAGAAGACCTTCCGGAACCTCCCAAAAATACCCTTATCCATGTCATCAACCTGATCTGTCTTTTCAATATCAAGCTCAAGGCTAGGGTCAACTGGTTCCACTGGCTTGGTTGGCAGTTGAATCATCTTACCTGTTCCAGATGATTTCTCCTGACTTGGTTTCACTGGTTTATCGGCCTTGATGGCTACCTAAAATAAAAAACAAAGTGAAAGAAAGGTAATGTTATTTTATCCCTTCATCAAATATCCTCAAAACATAAGATTTAAGAAAAACTGTGCAAAATCCAGTAATTTTTCCAAAAGGTTAATTTCATCAAGTTCTGCTAAAGCATGATCTGAAACTTGTACCTCCCATCAACATAGCTCAAATAAATTTGCCGATATAGCGACTAGAGTTCTTAATAACTTTTTAATGGTATTAGTTAAATCACACACCTAAGTCTCTAAAAAATTATAAGAAACAGAGATCTCCTTGTTTTAAAACATTCACATAATTTTGTATACCCAAAAACCCCTACCTGAACAGATATGAATCATTATTTTCTGAATGAATGGCTGAGATTGGATTGAAGTTGCTAGGTTTCTCCTGCACCTAACAAAGTACCATACACAGCCTATGTTTCATCCCTTTCTTTCCTTTGTAAAGTGTATTGAAACAAATGTAAGTAAATAAAAAACTCCGAAGGAAAAAATAATTGATGTCAAATTAAGACGGAATAATAAATGAGAAAAAAAAAAAGGGAAAGTAGTTCAAACATAATTTGATGGTAAAGAAAGACTTGAATTTGTAATTCTTGCTAAAGAAAGATATGAAAAAAAATGGAGACAATAGCAAATCAGAACAAAAAAGGGATACTTCCTATTTTACCACTCATGCTTTGTTATAGAGGAAAAAAACTATTTCTCTGATAGATATTATTGTATACCTTTTAGTTACAGGTTCAACCGCTGACACATTGGGCAGGAGAACTGGATTTAAATATTAAACCCTCCTCTCTTCGCTTATCATTCCATTCGGTTAATAAGAAGGTTCTGGTGGAGATGGACTGGTCAATTTGTTGATGAGACACTAGCTTAAAGTGGAAAGAAACAAGTAAAACTTTGCTATATGAATGCTGATGACAGGGTGCCTCTACCCAGCCATGGCCATAAGCATACAAAAGATATCAGTCCCTCTAGCACCCTCTCTCCTGTACTCTGTTGAGGTGAATTTTTTATAACGAATCGAATATTTGACCACCACATCAAAATTTCAAGTAACAAGGAATAAGGAGACATGACTGCAATTAGAATTCTGGAACAGCTTTTTGCAATACATATGTTACTGAGAAGCAAAAAAATTCTGTGTATATATCCACATCAAATACATGTAACATAAAGCACACACGAAACAAGCACAGATCTGTTTATACTGAAAGATAAGAATACAAGATTTTGTTGGCCTGTACAAGAGAGTACCTGTTCCAGTTCAGCAGGCTGTGCAGATTCCTCCACGCAAGGTGGTTCAACCGATTCGTCAACCAGCTTAGCAGACCATTTCCTTGTTAGAAATACATAAGGTTCGTGTTTACTAGGATCAGGATGCCGGACCAGAGTGACAATGTCAGGCATGGAGTCGATTAGATTGGAGAACTTGTTAAAACCGAAGAGATCATCATTTAGAATATTCTTGCTTCTGACCTTGGAACTAAGGATCGAAAGGGGAATCCCATCAGGATACGAGTGAAGGACCTGACATATATAGCTCACTACTGACTTGGGGATTGTAGGAGTCTCAATCTTCACAACTCTCTCCATCGGTTCCTGTCACGGTGAGTAGCAGATTATCAGTCATTGGCTACTTGGGTCATGTTTTATTGGCCATGGTTTTAGAATGAATGCTTAAGTCTCATACAAGCAATTCAACAATACAAACAAAAATGAATGAAAATTGGAGCAATCTGGTAAGTGATTGGTCTCATAATTATTTGAAGAAAAAAAAATTGTATGGTCTCCTTTATTAATTCTAGACCTGAGCACTATTGACAGACTTTGTTATGCAAGTAACAAAGTTTTCTTGATGGCGACGTTGTAAATTACTTTTTGTTCCTTTTTAAAGTGCTTATAAGTGTAATTTGTGTGTGAAATTACAATAGTGGGGATGCTGCTTTTATTGTACCTCCTCCAAGGAGTCACACAGGAGTCCCTTCTGATGTCCATACCATGACCCATACGTTCCATCAGGAGGATGATTGAATTGCTTGGCGGTGAAATTCTCCCCCTTGGCAAGCAATATCCATGGCCATATTAAAGTGGCTGCACTATGTAAGGAGGATTTGACTCGAAAATCAAAGCAGGAGAGAAGAACATTGTAGTTACTCATTCTGAGACGGTGAAGGATGGTCGCAAAATCACTATCATTGGAGATGAGGAAAAAATGGGCTGGTGGCGGATTATCTGCAGTCCAACCTATCAAGTCAGCCATGAGCAACCTGTCTGCACTGTTCTTTCCATCTGTCACGTTGAGATTCCACGAGTCACACACAATTCTCTTTTTGTCAATAATCAATTGTGAATTTGAAATACAAGGTCCATAAAAGAGTCGGGAAATTTAACTCAAAAAAGTACCAGGCACAACACAAACTAAAGTTCCTAAAAGCTTGATGAGATAGAAAAAATCATCGAAAATAATTATACTACCTAGGCAGTGGCTTTGATTGCAATTCAATGTGGTCAAAGCTCATGGTCTACTGCCTTTTTAAAAATTCATGCGGTCTATTAACTGAAACCTACTTAGCTAACAAATATTAGTGATCGCAAAAATAACATTGCCTTTGCACCTAACTAAAGAAGATTACAAATGATGATCATTTTAGATAGGATTAGGAGGTGCATTAAAACCAAATATACATTACTTCCACTATAAGGAAGGTTTTAAAAAGGAAAGTTTCATTCACATTTTGATTTGCAACAAGCTAAATAAAAAGCGATTAGAATTAGAAAATAAATCAGGTGAATTTAATCAATCATATCAAAATTGGTTTGGTGGATAGGTGAGGGTTTAACAAATAACTCACTGTGTGGCGCATGGGAGAGACAAATGCCGGTGGAGACAAGAGCCTCCCGAGTGTCACGCGATATCTGACAGATGTCACCGAAGGCATTAATGGTCACAGGTCCTCGGATGCCACTGGACCGTAATGCTGAAACGATCCTGTTCCCAATCCGGTGCACATTAGCACCAGCAGGGATGGGACAGTTCTCATAGTCCCACCACACCGAAACCTTAATTGACTTGCTCTCTTCATCGCAGGAATCCTGTTGTCTCAAGAATTCCGTACGGCGACATGACAATGATGAGAAAGAAGAGAAAGGGGGACGAAAAAAGAGGAGGAGGTGGAGGCGAGGCCACGAGAGAGGGGAGGAGGCTGTAAGGAGAAACGATCGCGATAGATTTAGGGTTTGCATTTTCTCTCCTTTGTTCGGTTTAGGTGTCCGGTGATGGCTACGGAAGCAAAATGCCGCCACTCAGTGAGCAGCCATTGTAGATGGAAGGAAAGAGGCACAGGGTTTTGTTAAACCTAGGGGTGTCAACGTGGAGGCATTTTGACAATGAAAAAAAAAAATTTACTCGTATTTGTTTTTTTTAATACGGTACGAGTTGGGTTAACGGATAAAAATATATTATTGACATCATGAATTTTTTTTAATTTATATACAAAATTTTATATTATGAAAATTTAGTAAAATACAAAATTTTATTGTATCATGTATTATCTTCATACAAATATATATTTATATATATATTTTTATTTTAAAAATTATCTTGTAAGATAACGGAAAAAAATCATTTCCCTTACGGTCTTATCCGTACCCGATAAGCTAATGAAAAAAATTCTTATTCTTATTCGTCTTTTCGGATACGATACGGGTTGAGTAAACGGGTAAAAGAGTATCATTGACATCCCTAGTTAAACCCGTTGTTTTTTTTTGTTTTCCAGAGAGAATGTTAAATCGTTGTTGATGGTCTACTTCGACAGGTTCAGTTTAGGGGTGAAAACGGATTGGATACGGATCAGATAGTGGTAAAACTATATTCGTATTTATTTATTTTATTGATTTTATTTTTGAATACGGACTGAATATTAGATGGATACATATAGATACAAAAATCAGATATTCAATATTTGTAGATATATATATAAATATTTTGATAATATATATTAAATTATATAATATATATTGAGCAAAACTAAGGTGTGATGTGCTCACTAAAAGGGGTTAGTGAGGACACCTCCAAAAGGCTATTGGATTAACTTCGAACTATGAATTCAAACTGTTGAAATCCATTTATTTCATGAGTGATGCATGTACATACAAAAAATTTAAATTTTCGAATTCATTTAGTACATGATTAAGCGGTCAAAAATGATAAAAAATGAATACATAAAACAATTTAAAAAATAACTTATAAAATATTCATTTTTTTACAGCTTGACCATGTGCTAAATGAATTCAAAACTTTAAATTTTTTGCATGTAGATACATCATTCACGAAGTACATGAATTTCAACGTTTGAATTCGTCGTTGGAAGCCAATCCGATAGTCTTTTGGAGATGTACTCACCAACCTCTTTTGATGAGCACATCACATCCTAATTTTGTTCGTATATATTTATGTATATATCTACAAAATTTAAATTGAAATGATATTTGTATCACTAGGATATTTATGTGAATTACATGTAAATTAAATGTGAGTTTAGATCCGGAGCGAAGAGTAAAGAATCCATTTTGACGCGAGTAGCTAGTTTACCCAGTTGTGAGAACTCCAACGAACGAGTATGATAATGGGCTTTTCTTCCAACTAGTTCGGCCTGATATAAATGAAACAACTTACGGGCTTTATTTTATTTTATTTTATCAAATATTAAATTGCTTTATTTTAATAAGTATATTATTTATTTAATATTTAATGAAAAGAATACGCATATATATAAATCTGTATATGTAACTGCATACAATGTCCTAAAAACATTGCAATATGAACCGGTACATTGAGACTATAGCTCGCTATGCATGCTCGTAGTTATTCTAAAAGTTCAATTAGATTGGTTCGGGATTTTGAACCAAGGGCAATTTAATAATATTTCTGAGCGACGAAGAAGGTTTATTACGAGTTTCTTATCATATCGTGCTATTGAGACTTAATTTCACGATTTATGAAAAGTCAATTTACCATTTTAACTACTAGTTAGATTCTTTACTAAAAAAAGAACTACTAGTTAGACTTAGATTCAATAAAAAATTTAGGAGCACATGTATTTTAATTACAAACTATTAAAAAAAAAATGTGACAGTTAGAATATTTATTATGAGATATAAAATTGATTACTATTATAGTAGGTTTGCTAAAATCATCACATCAACAATTATAATTAATTCAGCAGCAGCACCAGCAGCCGCTTTGATAGTGGCGCGATCGATAGGGGAGAGAGAGAGGTGGGGTTAGAGTTTTTGAAAGAGACGGAGAGAGAAGAAGGGATGTTAAATGAGAGAAACCGGTATCAGAGAAGAAACACCGAAGAAAGGCGGAAGGAGATGAGAGAGAAGACGGATAGAACAAAACGGAAAGGATTTAGAAGAGTTGTAGCAGCGGACGTGAGGAGGAAGGGAAAGACGTGTCATCAGCGCAAGGAGAGAAGAAACTGCTGATCGCTGAGAACCATTGGATTCAAATCGAACGACTGAGAAGAAGACAGCACTGAATGAACAGTGCAAAACCCATCCAGGATTATATATATAAAATAGATTTCCAGCTTGCAATATGGGTTGGACTTGTAACTTCAAAATAGATAAATTAGCTATTAAAATGACTAACGCAAATTACACTTAAAAGTGATTTGTGAAAATAAAGATAATTTGATGTTACTAAAGAAATTTTCTTAGAAATTTTATTAGAAATTTTAAATGTGACGCATGTATGGACCGCATATGCATATGCAGTCTGCTGTCATGTTCAAAATGTCATGATATGCAATCATACATACACACAATAGTACATGCGACACCTAGGAGTTAATTAGAGTTTCTATTAGGAATATCCACATCTGTGCACCTAGAATTGTCTCCAAAACTTAAAAAAATTATATAAATTCACTCCTTTTGAGTTTTTTAGGATTTCTTTGTATCAAAATTTATTATTTTTATGTAAAATTTTACCATGAATTTTATTTCATAAAAAACACTGTCTATTATTAACGACTTTCGAGAGATTGAGATTTTAAAGTATTATTCTCACTCACAATTTAAGAAATTAATATGGTAAATTCCATAGACATATTTTCAAACTATTTAAGGTTCAACAACAGTATATATTTAAAATCCGCATACATAAGTTTGTATTAAAATTCACATATATGACTGCATACCGCATATACGATATGCAGTGACCTTCCACATGCATAAACAAAACTGTATTTTAAAACATTGATTAGAATTATTAATGTGACATACCAGCTTTTATAATACATTATAAAAATGGAAGTCTTCGGCCGAAAGTCCATCCCACACTATTTCAGACGTGCTGACCTCAATGATCAACATTTAACGCAAAACAAAATTCCCACAAAAAAAAAAAACGTCATAATTTGTATTCAATTTTTTTTGGTTAACAACCTGTTGGCATTTAATTCAATTTTAGTACTACTGTAGTGTAGCGTGAAAAAGATGACCAGGTAGTGGGGCACCTGCCTCTTCTTCGAAGGAGAAACCACCCCGTCTCGTCGGTCCATTCGTGTACTTGTTTCTTCTCTTATTATCTGTATTTTATGCCAGTATAACAGAATCATGCTATCTAGCATGAACCGTCTGATTTAATCCAACGGTTTATGTAAGCTTGAACAATGCTGAAATCCATATTAGATGCCTTCGGAATTGGAAACAGATATTCAGCTGTTCTTCTCGATTGAACGGTCATGAGTTTAATAGCAGGGACCTACTAATACTATAACCTAGAACAACAGCATACCTGTCCATGTCCGTGTCTACATCTGTATGTCTGCCTCGTTCGGATCAATTTAATTTTTGTTTGTAAGCATCTGAGCTCCGGACACAAACTTTATTGTCCCCTCATGACTCCCGAGTTCCCGATGAGTCCGGATCCCCTAAAGTAACTCAATTTTTGAGTTTAGACATGTACGGTGCCTATTCGGTGGTAGCGCAGGGGCCAGTATTATTTGTGGGGTCCAGGTTCTTTAAGATTCGTGTTAGAGCACCTTGGACGGTTTGGATCAAAACTCAAAAATTGAGTTACTGCACTGGATCTGAATTCGTTCCCGATCCCCTCTCCATCTCTCTCTAACCTCGCTTGACTGGGTCAACCTTCTCCCGCCATTTTTCTCTCACAGAAAACCCAACCCATTTTCTACTTTTACGTCCCGACGTCCCTCTACGCTCCACCAAAACCCTAGATCCTCTGAAGACAGAGGAACAAACTAAAATTCACCCCAACAAGACTAGGGCGGATGCAGAATTTTTGTCAGAGAGGAGCAGGAATCAGGTTAAAATAGCTTACTGGGTTCAAAACCATTAACTAATCGGATATTAGATAAAAAATACAATAAACATAATAAGAAACAATAAAAATAGTATAGTTGTACATAATAAAAAATAACAAAATAATATCATTTTACATATTAAAAAACAACAAAATTGGTCCGGATCTGTAAATTTCTATAAAAACAACAAAGTTATTCATTAACAGTGTTTTTTGACTGGTCAGGTGGGCTTTTCAGTTCCAGAGAGACAAAACAATTTCCAGGGAGGGGCAAAGTGATACCGGGCTTGTATATTTCCACTGAATTTCAAAATCCAGGGAGGACTGCTCCCCCCTCTGGCTGTGTATGGGTCCGCCCTTGCAACTAGAGATCGACTTTCAAAGATCCGTTCAATGTATGTCCGGAAGGAGCATCGTATCGCCGACCAGCCATGTTACAGCGGGTGAGGCGGCTTATCGGGTTGGATCCTAAAAGCCCTCCCTCAAGCAGGGTCTCCAGCGCCAAGTCTCCACCTTCCTCCACGGGAGCGCGGTTTTGTTCAGGCCACCAGAAATGTTCGAGACTGTGCAGATCGCCATTTACATCCATTGGTTTCACAACCCCGACATCTTCCAACAAGGGTAATTTCGTAAAATTCACTTGGGTTGAGTTCATTTTCCACGGCTGATCTCACATATTTCCTTTTCGAGTTCATTGAATCCTTGGCCTTCAATCACATGTTGATTAATTTACGGTTAAACATGATAAAAAATTGAGTTTGTCACGGTTAAACAGGTTCAATGACTGAAGAGTAGGCACGGGTAATGATATTAACATAATAATTTATTTTATTAACACAATAATTTATTTTATTAGCAGAAAATAAATAATTTATTTTATAAACACAATAATTTGTCCTTACTTTAAATTCTTTCTAAATACTATATCTTTTCTAGGATAGTGCTTTCTTTATATTAAAGGTCACTGATTATTTTTTTTATTTCCATAACTAAACATCTAGTAAAAATTTTAAGAGAATATTTCATTTTTCAATTTGAGAAGTATAATAACAAAAATTTAAGCAATTTTTTTTGCAGCAAAAAATAATAGAATAAAACAAACTTTCTTTTTAGTGACTTTAGTCGAATTTATATCATTAAATATTTCATTCATGCATCGCAATTTGTTTTGTTTTTCTCACTTTAACTGAAATGATTGCTTAAGAACTTTACATTGTTGAGTTTTGAAAAAAGAGTACAAACTACATTCATATATATTATCATAATTCAATAAGAAAAGATACTAGAAACTCTATTAATTGAAAATACAGTATAATACTGACACAAAAGTATTATCTAACAAAATTGTTTAACGGAATAATTTTTTATATATGTGAAGAATGAATTTCTTAATTTATTATTTTCTATTCTTTGAAATTAAAATGTTTTGGAGGTAAGTTTAAGTTATGAAAATAAATAACATATAGCCATTAATATGAATAAATAAAAGAGGAGGGATCAAGTTATAACAATTTTGAGTTACAATAAAGTTACAACAACGATTTTTTACATTTTCAAATTTCAAATCGTCGATTCAAACCGTTCAACATAATCTTCACAATAAAATATACTTCCAGATCAAATTTTACATTTTTTTGAATTTTTTACTATTTATTAAGTATTTTACAAAAACTAGTCAAATTCAGACCATTGAATTTTGTACCCATCTTAATAAATAGTAAAAAAATTCAAAAAAATGTAAAATTTGATCTGGAAGCACATTTTATTGTGGAGATCATGTTGAATGGTTTGGATCGACGATTTGAAATTTGAAAATGTAGAAAATCGTTATTGTAACTTTGTTGTAACTCAAAATTGTTGTAACTTGATCCCTCCTCTAAATAAAAATATATGTATCTAACTGGTTTACCATCCCTATACAATTTACCCCTTTTTTACTATCTACTTCCACAATTTCTTACATTTTACTTTTATTTGCTCGCATGTTTAGTTCATTCAAATAAATATGTATTCAATGTGATTTTTTTTTGATAGAAATTAATCTAAATATTTTTTATCCGATATTAATCTATAACCCGTCTTGATTTTTTGAGACAAATAAAATCTATTATTAAATTATATGACAACAGGATATATGACCATATTAAAAAAAAACATTAATAGTTTTCAAAATATCATCTGAACATAAATGCTTTAAGGTAATATAAAAGAATACGTTCAAATTAATAAACTTGTGTTAATATTAGAAATAATTAATCTCTTACCTTAACATAAATTAATGAATTAAAGAGTTCATCCTACGACTTCTCTCAAGTCTCAACATTATTTTGAAAATAAGCTCCATTGTTGAGTTAGAAAAAACATAAATTATAATTTATTCTCCATATGTTATTAAAACATAAGATTTGGTTAGAACTAATAATTTTATGCTTTTATTGCAACCTTTTTTTTCAAGTGGTTGTTAGTTTGAATTTCTATATGCGGTTATTAAAAATAAACTAAGCAAGTTAAATTTGTTAAACAAAAAATGATATATCATGTAGTAAAATTAATTTTTATATTTCTCATACGAACTAAATATATTGAAACAAAAGAGGACCGAAATATCTATGTAACGAAAGTTAAAATACATATGAAAGGAAATATATATAGAGGGCAAAATTGTCTATAAATTTTAAAAATTTAAAGTCATTGTGTTAAAATAAAGGGGGAATTTCATGTATACCCCTCAAAAACTTCAAAATTATGTATTTCCCCCTCTAAAATTCATAATATCATATTTACCCTTTCAAATTTTAAAAACTCACAAATTTACCCAATTTATTGACTTTTCTATTAAAACTCATTTAAAATTTCTGAACTACCCATTTTATTCTTTATTAAAAAATAAAAATCCTTCCTCCAACCCCCTCCCCTCCCTCTCTTTCTGAATACCACGAATACTCAGCATTACACATCATTTTTTTTTACCAAACATTAGATTTTTTTTTTGATGAAAATCCCATAGGCCTGATTTCATATTAAACTAAAAGAGAAAACTTACATATCGTCTTGATGCTAAAAATTTAAACATACTGGTAACAAACTTAAAGCTCTAAACATGAGTATGAATATTGAATACTAAAACTTAATCATAGAAATGAAACATTAAATCCTAATCATACTACTAAAGATACACATATGTCAGATTGCATCCCCTGTTGCTTCATTCGGATACCATATCAACTATGCTATTGTATTGCTGAAAACCTACTTGTTCAACTGTGTATCAAGGTGCAGTTCCCTTGTGAATGCTTCTGTAGGCGGGCCTTGATAATTCGGCCCTGTTCTTCGCGCCCGGTTAGCTAATTTGTGGTGTTTCGAGCATTCCCCTTGTGATGTACCGTATCTCTGTATGACTTGAGCATGATTGGTAGATTCTCACACATCTTGCCACACTTGTACTGCCTGCCAAGAAGGTACGTAGGCCTTCGATAGGGTTTTGTATCACCGCTCAGAGTAAGGTCGGCTTAATCATTATTCGATTTTGGACATCATAAAACACATTAACAATAAATAATATTCCTAGCATATTAAGTTCGAATCAAAAAATTTATACAATAAGTTAACATTTGACAAAATAAAATATTAAAAGCATGAGAAACGGTGGGGATGAATAGGATACGGTGGCCCAAGTCAAGTCAGAACCATAATAAAAGAAAAAAAGAGAGAAATATGTTCATTGATAAATTAGAAAGGCTCAGCGCTATATGAAGTGGTTTTGAAGCGGTATTTGCTGCCTGTTGGAGAGAGAGAGGGAGAGGAGGGAGAGGAGGGAGGATTTTTTATTTTTAATAAAGGGTAAAATGGATAATTTATGAATTTAAAATGAATTTTAACATAAAAGTCAATAAAATGGATAAATTGGTGAGTTTCTGAAATTTTGAAGGGTAAATATGATATTATGAAATTTAGAGGGGAAAATACGTAATTTCGAAGTTTTTGAGGGGTATATATGAAATTCCCCTAAAATAAAAAGTTATTGTGTTAGTGTCAGCACCCGTGGGCACCGGCTGGGAGTAAATCGTGGTAACCCTTCCGTTCTTCTCCCTCTTCGCTTCAGTGGAGAATGTTCGAAGGGAAGCGAAGTCGACGGAAACAAAAATAGTGTTATTTTCTGTGAATTGAACCCTCGTCGAATCTCTCCGATTTTCACGAGAATTCGTTGAAGTAAAAAGTCTCCGTCCAAATCGCTCCAAAAGAAAATCATCTCTCGTTGCTGTGCGTGTTCTGATCTACGGATTTTGCAATTTCGTCAATTCTATTTCTCTTTTTTAAAGGGAGATAGTTGGTTCCGATCAAGACCCTAACCTCGCTTGACTGGGTCAACCTTCTCCCGCCATTTTTCTCTCACAGAAAACCCAACCCATTTTCTACTTTTACGTCCCGACGTCCCTCTACGCTCCACCAAAACCCTAGATCCTCTGAAGACAGAGGAACAAACTAAAATTCACCCCAACTAGAGATCGACTTTCAAAGATCCGTTCAATGTATGTCCGGAAGGAGCATCGTATCGCCGACCAGCCATGTTACAGCGGGTGAGGCGGCTTATCGGGTTGGATCCTAAAAGCCCTCCCTCAAGCAGGGTCTCCAGCGCCAAGTCTCCACCTTCCTCCACGGGAGGCGCGGTTTTGTTCAGGCCGCCAGAAATGTTCGAGACTGTGCACGAGATCGCCATTTACATCCACCGGTTTCACAACCTCGACCTCTTCCAACAAGGGTAATTTTGTAAATTTCACTTGGGTTGAGTTCATTTTTCACGGCTGATGTCACATATTTCCTGTTCGAGTTCATTGAATCCTTGGCCTTCAATCACATGTTGATTAATTTACGGTTAAACAGGGTAAAAAATTGAGTTTGTCACGAAAAAGCCAGTATAAAATCGGATGTATAATTCCTCTTCAGTTCTGTAATTGTATCTGCCAGTTTGACTAACATGTGTTTGTTTGGTTACAGATGGTACCAACTGAAGATAAGTGTTAGGTCTGAGGATACGAGTTGTGAATGGCATGGTATACCTGCAAGAGTCGTACAATATGAAGGTGATCACTTTTGCTTATTGACTTTCAGAAATTTTGAACGATATTGATACAGACTGACTGGCATATACAAGCACTGTACGCTACTGGTATGGTGCGAATGATGTGGAGCCTGAATTAGATGTTGATTTCTCAATTAAGCAGCAGGCTGTAGTAAATAAACAATATTATACTGAATTGGAAAAGAGTGTCAGTGTTGGAAAAGCACCTGACCTCACAAAATAGAATCAGAGGTATTAGAAAAAGCAGTCTGTAGTGAAGTGTTACCTTAATTTTGAAATGCCTACTAAGGAAATGACAATGTGTCTGCTGATGCTACTGAATATGTAGATTTCTTGAATGATACTTGATAATTTTTAGTAAAGTACTTTATAAAGATTAATGATATTGAAGCTCCCACTTGAAGTTAGCTTTAATAGAAAGAGAAGAAGTGCCAATAGTCCAAAACCAACTTTATTTAAATCTGACTTTAGAAGGATTTCAATATTTATGCAACTTTTGGAGACTGTTAGTGGTCATTGGATCCTAGTATTTGCAAAAATTTTAAACAAGCCTTTGAAACAAGTACCAGTTTTAATGTGGTTGATACCTCTTTTTAATTAACATCCTTTATCTGTGAAGGAGTGCCTAAATCCTCAACTCAACAATACATCTGGAGTTGTTTTATTTAAGGGGCTTTTGGCTATTTTCCAACTTCTCTGAAGAGTATTCCTATGGTTTTAAATGCTTCAAGTAACCCTAAATTTTCTTTACAACATTTTAAAAACACAAATGTTCAGGTTTAACTTTAGAATAGTGAATCCTCTTTTTGCAACTCCTTTTGCAGAAGAGTACATGTGCAAAGCATAAACTTAAATTCTTTTTTTGGATATTTAAAACGTACTTTCCAATTACATATACTTTACACATAAGTTGCAGTAACACCAGTGCAACTAGTATAATATATTGTCATGCTGTCTGAAGCATAGCAATTTCAGGTGTTCACCTATATAGGAGAAGCAAGTTCCCTAGATGGCCTAGTTAATTTATCAGTAATTAATAATTAAGCGAAAGAAAAATGAAAAGTATCTCATGCCTCAATAGTTCTCTGTACTGAACAAACTACAAAGACACAAAACTGAAGGTAACCCCAGGAATTTGTAGCCTAGGAGACAGGAATTCTGTGCCTTAGGGAAATGTTATTGCCACTACAGGCAACTCCAGCCCACCTAAAGAGCAACACTGAAACCCAGAAAATCATACAAGCATGAAGGAATGGGGAAAATGACCAATCTGACATTCAAATTAAACCTTTTCAAAGAAGACCTCAGATTTTGATTTACGAAGTTGATAATTTGACATAAATCGTAAACATTGTTGGCCTTGAGCTAATAATAGGAAATTGACGTTGTTAGGTGGATTGTGCAGCTCCTGAAACAGTATCAGAAGAAACACTAGGAGTCTGGAGGATAGATGATTCTGACAACAGCTTCTACACTCAGCCCTTTCGTATCAAATATGCCAGACAAGATGTCTACCTCTCTGTCATGGTTTCTTTCAACTTGATCATGCGTGAAGATGAGGTTCTCTCCTTGAACTTTTCTTTTATGGTTAAGATTCATTAACCTTTTAAAAAATGATCTTTTTTTCTTTCTTGCATTTCAAATATACATCTATGATATTATGAAAAATGTGCAATGATGTAAAAAAAATATACTTCAATAAATTAAGTAGGATTATTTTTGTCTGCTTCTTTTATTAAAGAAACTCCATCCTTTTTACACCCTAATTCAACCACAGTATCCAACATCAACAACAAACCATAAACCTAAGCCTGCTTTTGAAATGCCATTCTTAGTCTCTGAAATCACTTTCACCATCTGTGTTGTCTATCAGCAGATGACCTTTTGGTCTTGAAGCTGGTTTTGAAAGGCTGGCCACAACTTTGCTGAATGCACGTGTTTCTTTCTGATATTAAAGAATTATAATTTTTTCATTTGTTAAGATCTTGATTCAGATCTCATAGAACTTCTCATTGCTTTCTTCCCTGATTGCATGTTGTAAAGGACCTAAATTGGCATTATGATTCACGGGTTAAAATAGAAAAAATATGTTCCGAAGGAAAGCTAACAGTTTGTCTGCTCTATTTATTCAGGTTCCATCAACATCTTCGGTGATATTGAAGTTTGAGCTTATCTACACCCCGCTGTTGGGAAATACGTACGTGAGAAAAGAAGATCCAATTATTAGGGTTGGTAATATACACTTGGGGTATCTGTATCAGACTAAACTACCATATAGTTTTTGTTAAGGATAGGATATAATGTTGACAATATTCTTCAAATCAGGCCAAAAAAGAGATCCAAACTGAATAAGGTCACAGTCGTCTTGTTGGACATATAGATAGCTTACTGGTCAAATTTTACAAAACGAGTTTCATTTGCTTTTATCAAATTTATTAAATGTAGACATCCGGTTTGATAAAGTGCAAATTCATGAACAGAATCTGATCGTTTTTAATAATAATGGATTAGAAATTAAATACTCTCAATAGCTAATTTTCAAGTGAACATATCAACAAGGGATCCTATCCATTCAATATATTAAGAAAAAAGGCTAAGAATTGAAATGGACCTGGTATCTTCACTTGCAAATACTGAAAGGATTATAATAAGCCCAACATGTGTACCAACCCACTATAGACTACTGTAGCCATTAAATTCACATCTCAATCTGTCAGGCTTGCATTGCTTGATCCAAGTATAGACAGAAGTGCTGGATTAAAAGCATAGTCGGGATAACTTCATATAAGTAGAAATAAAAGACAATTCCAGAAAGAGCTGACCATGTCCTTATATAAGCATAGTTTGCATGCCTTATGTACAGATCAAAAGTAACTTGTTTGTTATTTTAACATTTTTCTTTTTGGTATAGGATCGACATGCAAGACTCATCAGGTTCATCTTCATCTTCTGTACATGAATTTAGGCTGCCTTGCAAGACCCTCATGGGGTTGCACTCATACTGCCCTGTGCACTTCGATATATTCCATGCGGTGCTTGTGGATCTCTCAGTGCACATTGCTTATCTCAAATCAGGAACTAAATCCTCTCTGAAGGCACACAGGTTTGTGATTTTTTTCCTTCAATTTTAACATTTTTTATTCTTTTTTAATTTGCAGACCTGCTTTTACTCGAGACATATTCAGATCTCTTTGAAAAGCTGCAATTTTCGATTATTATTAGTGGTAGTACTTAAAATTATCAGTAAACATGAAAGGTGTGGTAGTTTGGGTCTTTTCAGATGTACCTTGTTAAGCTGCAAATGTTGTATTCTGGTTTAATATCAAATGTGAAAAGACACAATGAAATTGTAGTTCTCTCTGTTTTCATTTTCTTTGAATGCCTAAAATTTTCCTTTGCTGCTGCTATGCACTGTATACTTTTGAGAATGGAAGGACTTCATTGGATGTGCCTTGACACTATGTGCTGAATTTGTCTGTACTGCAGTGATTTGTTATGTTACTTTTGATAACGTTTGCTAGTACATGAAACAATTATTTTTCCTATTTGCTCTGATATAGAGCTTTTGGCCCATTCTAATTAATTATATGAATTGAAACATTCTAGTTTGATGAATGGTTCTACCAAGGCCGTGCAAATTGATGGAGAAAATGGAGCAGTTGATCAGGTACTTTAATTTCATTCAATTTAATCCCAGTGTTAGTTATTACATGTACCAGGTGACGCATAGTGGTATTAATCTAACCGATAATAGTACGAGTAATGATAGTATGCCAAAATCTACAAACCAATGATGACTCAGTCATTGTGCAAGTATATCTCAAACCTAACCCAATTAACAATACCACTCCCCAAGGTAAAGTTTTAAAATGGCCATACTGTTACAGGTACCATATAGCTTGCCTTACTTTCCTACATAAGATATGAAGTTGTTCGAATCCCTTGGATATCATTTGAGATGACTGCTGGCTTGATGCAAGTATACTATTACATTATCATTTGTATAATTCTTTCATAACTTTGACTTATCTTAGGTATCCACAGTCCACAGATAATTCTTGGATATCATTTGGTACAAACTAATATAAGTACTCCATTGATAAATATAATTTGATTAATTGCCAATTAATGTTTTACTCTTAGTAACCACAGTCCACAGATGTTTATAACGGAATAATGTAATTGGGCAGGTGCTGGGGCAAGGTTCGGGTACAAAAGCAATCGAGATTGTGAAGTCATTTTTAGCCTCTCGTGAGATACTTTTAGAAGAACTGCAAAAGATTAGTGAAGCAGTTGGTCAGACAGTAGACGAGTTGCGTGATGCTGACCTTACCCTTGGTAAATACGAGACAATTGTTGCTTCACGAGCCGGGGTACCGTTGTATAGTATTGGCTCATCTGGAACAAATAAGGGTGTTGGGCAATTAGCAGGAATTTTGCATAACTTTCTTGAGGTTTACCATTTATTAGCTGTTCCTTCGTTGTTTTTGTTCTTTTTTCTGTGTGTTTGAAGTTTTGGCACATGTACTCCTGCAAAACCTGAATGAACTGCATATTAGCTTTGCATCTTAATAATTGAGGAGCGGTGAGGATATTTTCAAATTATTGATGTGAGAGGTTTCCTGGAACTTTAGTGTATGTGATGCCTCAGGTTTTGTAAGGAATTGATGGCACTTCAGTGCTTCTGTTGATTTGTGGGTGCAAGCTTGAATTACCTTTTGGTACAACATATCAGACTGAAATTCAATTACGGACGTTAAGGTTTTACCAAAAATTGATATTTGGGATTTGTTCTTGCAAGCCAAACCTCCCAAAATAAGTGCAGAAAAGTTTTATGAGAAAGGTGAAATTATCTTTTTCTTGATTTGATAGTTGCTAGTTTTTAGGTATTGATTTGGTCCTTTTTCTTGTTCAGCTTATGTATTTAGTGTCTCAGTGTAGACTTCACATTTTAGACATATTTATCGTTTTATGTTGTGCAGAGGTCTGATGGTGGGGTTGATCTTGACAATAATGTGATGCTCCATACTCTTTCGAAGGAGGAGCTTCTTGATTTATTTCATACTCTTGGCACCCAGCTTTCTTTTGTATGGAATGCATTCTTGCGATACCACAGGTACCATTTTTTGGTTTTAGAGATATCCAGTTCACAAAAAAATTTAGTCTTGGTGCTAACCCAGATTTGCAACAATTCATATTGCTTGGTACATGCATATATATGCTGGACTTGATTGCACAGAACAAGTTGATGCTGTATTGTTTACCAGGTGGGTTTTGTGAACATTCTTTTAATTGCATGTACCAAAAGTGACTAGGATGCAGAACAGTCTTGATATGTGTGAATCGGGATGCAATAGTTATTGTGCCTATCAATTCTTTTAGAACCTTTAGATGCTTATTATGGAGATCTATGTTGCCTTTGTACAGGATAAATAGATTTAAGATAGTGGATTATTTGCATGATGTGTGGGCCAACGATAGAAAAACTGAATGGTCGATATGGACAGTTCATTCAAAGATAGAGATCCCCCATCGATACCTGAGGAGCGGTACAGACGAATCATCTCACCGGAACTCTATAGGAAAGATGGTTGCTTCACGCAAGATACCTGAAGATGTAATAGATTTTATCATAATGCTATCAGTTATATGTTAGGGTTGGCAAAGCTGATATTGGCGTTGAGCCCTGCACTAACCAAAATTTGATCCCAACTCATCCCTTGTTCCTTTTTCTTTGTTTAAACTTTCTTCCTTGTTTAAACTCTTACTAAGTCTTACAAAGACCAATGATTGCTGCCCTGGGAGTTTACCATCTCATGCTTTATATTGTTACTTTTTATGACTATCTTAGAAGAAATTCAGACATTGTGATTTTGAAGTTTGAGAGCGTTGTACTCTTTATATACACACCTCTAATGGTAAAAATATTTCTGTAGCCAACACTAGCTGCCATCGCACGTGCTGAACTACATAGAAAAAGCATCGGCCAAATGAAGGCAAGTTTAATATCTGCATACAGTTTCTTTATCCTTTCCTACTTCACTTTGGATGTAACTAAAAATCATTGCATCTGTGCAACTTGAAAGGACAAAATTTACAGGGCCCATTATAACAAAGGATGATATGAGCCATGCTATCTGTGTTTCTAATATCCTTGGGTCCTAGAATAGATTGAGTGAACTGTTTCATCAAATTTGAATGCATTGCTTGAACACATTATAAGTAACCAAGATAATAGCTTAGGGTTGCAACAATGCTAGCCTTGTATAGTATTAAAAATTTAGGCACTGGCATATACATTGTTTAATGCTCGTTCATTTTTTAGCTAATATATTAGAAAATTCACCGGGTCATGCAGATCAGCTCGAGATCTATACAGGATATGCAAATATTTGGAGACCCTTCACGCATACCAGTTGTTGTGATAGAGCAACATGTAATGATTGTACCACAACATAGTTCGTCTGTCAACAATTCACCCCCAAGTTCTGACCAGAGTGAGGCTAGCACAATAGTACTTCCCCTACATAAAGAAGAAACTAACATCTTAACCAAGACTCGTAATGCTAAAAGAACTGCTCGTGTGCTGCGGGCTGTTGTCTTTGTGCATGGATTTCAGGTAAGCACCTAGAAAAAAGAAGAAATATAAGAGAAAAATAAAGAGAGAAAAAAATAATAACATAACAACAGTAAAATGATTAAAAGAAAGAAAATGTGGTAATTAATTTATTTACTTTTGTGCTGTACAGAATGATTAAGGTTACAATGACTAGTACTGAAATCCATGACTAGATTCCTTGGTTTCTTTGGTTTATGGTTTGTAGGTACAAACACATAAGAATGTTTTGATTGAATTATATAATATAGTTTCAAACTGCAAAACCCTGGAAATATACTGAGCAACCAAGACAGGATGAATTTTTGCACTTCTAGCAGACTCCTAGAAATTTACAGCAACCTGTGTGAAATGCTAATACAGGGTCATCATCTAGACCTTCGACTTGTGAGAAATCAATGGCTGCTACTGGATCCTGGTGCGGATTGTCTTATGTCAGAGTCAAATGAGGAGAAGACCTCAGGGGACTTTAGGGAGATGGGTGCCCGACTGGCGGACGAGGTGGTCACCTTCATTCGCAAGCGGGCCGATAAGTTGGCTCGGTATGGTGGTTGCAAGGAAATCAAGCTCAGTTTTGTGGGCCATTCCATTGGTAATATCATCATCAGAAGTGCCCTTGCTGGTATGCCATCTCTCTTCTCATTTCGCATGCTTTTATGATCATCAAACCTATGTATTATGTTTTGCATATTGTACGCATAATTTACCTTTATGCAAAACATATGGAAATCTTCTGATACTGGTTTGAGAACTTTTGCCCCATTTGGTTTCTTTTGCTGGTGAAACTAGTATCATAGTGCTCTGTCATACTAATCAGCTGGGGTGATGCCTGTGTGGAATTGATGAACATTTTGGTACTTCGAAGATCAACTCTCTTACCTTGTTGTATGACTTCTAATTTTTGAAACTTGACTAAACGAAACTTTTTTCTAAATGTTTATTTAATTATTCTATTCCTTGGTTGAACAGAAACAGTAATGGGTCCATATCTGAAGAACTTGTATACCTACATGTCGATTTCTGGGCCCCACCTTAGCTATTGTTACAGCTCTAACTCACTATTCAACTCTGGATTGTGGCTCCTAAAGAAATTCAACAAAATTCAGTGCATCCATCAGCTCACTATGACGGATGAAACTGATCTCTACAATACTTTCTTTTACAAGCTTTGCAAGGTACCAAATTTCTGTACTTACCAGCTAGACCTATTTAAATCCCAATTAATCTACCATTGTTCAATTAAGCACCAGCATATCCAACTTCCCAATTGGCTGTAAATTGTGCCTCAATTAGCCTCAACTTCAAACATGTTAGTAAACACGGAATAATCCAAAGAAAAAGCGAAATAAAGAGGCCTAAAAGTGTTAGTTTTATCGCAGTGGGTCAGATATGATATCTTTTGAAAGATCAGAAAAATGTTCCTTCTAGGTTTCAGAAGTTTGATTCTTGTCTCTCTTCTTTTAATTCTTTTTCAGGAGAAGACATTAGAAAATTTCAAGAACATAATGCTCTTATCATCACCTCAGGTAATTCCAAATTTAAACAGCAATATCTAATAGGTTATCCCAATTGGTGACTAAAGATGTGTTGAAACATATAATTCTTGGGGGTGCTCAAGCCATTTAAATTCTGGTGATTAATTGCATAATGATTGATTAATCAATTCCAGATTGTTGAGATTGTTTCTTAATTGAGCTAAAATCTTTTAATTGCGGCAACATGGTGATAAAAATTGATGTTGTGGTATATTTTAGCCTCAATTCAGTTTTGACTGACCATAATTGCAACCATTTGGCGTTGAGGGGTGGAGGTTGTGCTGCAAATTAGTTTAAACTCTATGGGTACTTTGTGGTAATTGAACTTGACATGTTGTATAGGTTAAAACTTTGGAACTGTAATGCTTGCAGATTGTATTTTTGTTTCAATTACAATTTGTTTCAATTAATTAGAATTTTGATGATGAAATCTAAGATGAAATAAAATCCCCCCTACAGGATGGCTATGTCCCGTACCACTCGGCCCGGATTGAGCTATGTCACTTGTCATCTTTTGACAACTCAAAAAAGGCAGAGGTTTTCACAGATATGCTTAACAGCTGCCTTGATCAGTTTCGAGCGCCTACTTCTGAAAAACGAATTCTTATGCGATGTGACGTAAATTTTGACACCTCCTCACAAGGGAGAAATTTAAATACACTAATCGGCCGGGCGGCGCACATTGAGTTTCTCGAAACTGACACCTATGCAAAGTTTATTATGTGGTCATTCCCCGAAATGTTTCGCTGATAATATTATACATAACTTGGTAGAACCTCTTAGGTTAATTATCTTAACCGGCTGGTTTTCCTTTGATAGAATTTGTAATAGGTTTTGGTTTTGTTTTCAATAGTTGGGTTTGGTTGCTCTTGGTCAGCCATGTACAAAATGGCTAGTTTGGGAAGTACATCTACATTGTAATTATGTTTAGAGTGGTCATAATTTTTTGTTTTTGGCTCATCGTTTCCCCCCTTGTTTTCAGTGTTTTAGTGTGGTGGTTAGAGTGCCTCATTCATTGTATAATTTTGCACAAGATGCTGAGATGTACTTTAAATAGTGAGGTTAAACTGTTTCTTTTCTCCGTCATTATTGAAAGACCCACATGCCATATGCCAAGCTCTTAAGTTAATTTTTGGACATGATTCTTAAGTTGTTATTTCTCCAAATGTTTTTTGCGTGAGAATGGTGTTCTAAACTTCCAATGAGTAGGAACTTTTGAGCTGCCATGGTACGCAGATGTGACATTCAGTACCGATACTGGTTTCTGTATATACGATGCAATGCCTTTAGCTCGGTTCCCATCTGATATATCAACTGCTCAATAGTATTCGAAGTGGACTATTTCGTTAGGGTGAGTAGGTATTACTCAATTATTTTGCCCGTTTTGATCAAAATCGAGCAATATGAGCGCTTCATAATTTAGATTTTAGAGGAACTTTAATATCTATCCAATTAAAGCTCTACAACTCCCGACTTACATACAGTGCTTTTTTAAAGAAAAGTGATCATCTGAGTGATCTAACGGGATTGTTGTTCCATTTCTATCTTAAAAAAAAAACTGATTAAAAGCTTGACAAATTTTAAAAACTAGATATAATTAATAAGTAAAAAAGAACTGCGAAAGGTACGAGATAAAATGATTGGGAACATATAATGCAAAAAATGATTGGTGGAAATGGGCAACAAGCAGTGCAAAAATTTTCTATCCGACTTGTCAGGAATAGGATTAGAAGTCTTCTTCCTTTTTTTTCTTGTTCATAGAGCCGTGAATCTCATCTTGTTAAATGGACCAACCGATTCGTCAATAATATGGCATTTATAACTTCCAAAATCAATTTTATCTTATATGATAATTTTAGATGCCGAAGTGAACAATATCCTCTGATACTGTACCTATGACAGTTGGGTCCCATATGTCAGCGCATTTTTTTGTTCCCTCTCTTTTTCTGACTCCTCTCTTGCTCTCTGGAAAGTTTTTTTCATCTTCTTTCTCGAAAATTCTCTCCACCTTTCCCACCGTTTTCCTCTCTTCTCTCTCTTTCCTTTTCGCCATTCTCCTCTCTCTGCGCGCTCTTCCGTCCCTGTTGTTTCTCCTCTCTCTGCTAGCTGGACGAATTTCTTTTGTGAAGGGCTTTCTAGAGTTTTGGTTGTAATTGAGTCTCCTTTTTGTAACTTTTGTTCATAATAAAAAAGGTAGTCATACCACTTCAATTAATAAAATAAATAATTTCTCAAGTATGGATGCACAAATTAATTGAAGACAAAATTCATCAATTAGAGTGGTCTTTCAAGTAAGCTGCTTTCTTTTCGCGTCATAGAATTTTGTTTATCAGAGAACTCTGCTGTAATTGTTAAATCAACCAAGTTTTCAGTTTATCTTTTGTTCTTTGATAGATGGAAACAAAGACAAAAAAGCTCCCCTTGGTATCGTGACCAGCAAGATACAGTACATGCTCAGTACCAGCATGTACTGTACCTGGTAGAATGATAATAATCTTTTGTTAACTATAATAACATGATTATTATTGTCCATTCATGATGTTCTAATGCCATGGTGATATGTTTCTTAGATTCT
The DNA here is from genome assembly GCA_028015225.1 of Carex myosuroides. Lineage (NCBI taxonomy): Eukaryota > Viridiplantae > Streptophyta > Magnoliopsida > Poales > Cyperaceae > Carex > Carex myosuroides. The sequence goes on from CM051476.1 coordinate 5,169,314, forward strand.
CTTCCATATCTCGATAATCATGCACAAAGAACCACAACTTATCCCAACCTGCCCACATCTATTCAACAAGAACTGCCACTAGAGCATCTATGCAAGACAAAGAAAATGCCACCAAGTAACTCGACTTTGTGGTGATTGGCAGGGGTGTGGCTGGGCTAAGGTACTATAACCAAATCTAGATCGATTGATATTCTTTTTACTGTTATCAAACTCCTTTTGTGCGGCAGTCAATACCAAGAACTGAAACTTAAAAGATTGACCAATTTTGGTACCAGATTGACTATTTCTGCCAAAACTCAATCAAAGTGACAAGAAAAAAAGAGAGAGAAAGAACTGGATGAATAACTTAAAGATGTTAATGTTGCCCAACAACAACGAGTTTCACTATTGGCCAACAATAACAAATTTCAGCTGAAATGTTGGAAATTTTGTTAAAATTGTAAATTCGCAGTTAATTTACAAGCTGAGAGCATGCAAGAAAATTAATGGAAAATAGTTTATTTGGTAGGATTATCTCTATGTAAGATTGTGAAACTTGGATTTCATTATTATCGCTTTTACCCTTATAACAGGTATGCTCTGGAAGTATCTAAGCATGGGTTAGTTGCTATTAAAACAAAGGGAGAGCCGTATGAGAGTAACACAAACTATGCACAACGGGGCAGTCGGCATTGTTTTGTGCCTCACTGATTCAGTGGCGAGCCGCATGCATGATACAATTTTGGCGGGTGCCCACCAGTAAGTCTGCAGCGTTGCCTTGACAGAAGCAAGAGTGCATAGCAGGGTAACATTATTCTTTTTACTTTTTATTGATATTAATCTTTATTTTTAATTAATTAAAATAAGAAATGGGGACATTAATAAAATAAGTGAGTTTAGACCGGAAAATAACTACTTTCAGAATTTTGATAGGGAAATATCTAAATAAAAAAGTTATGATGGGTATATTTATAAATTTCTCTTTTTTTTTTGACAATTCTTTTTTATGTTGTCATGCGATCAACTGATATAACAATCTCAAATATCTACTTCACCCATCACAACGAGGTGTGTGCAAAATCTTTGTGCATTACTCAACATATACCTAATTGCAAAGATTATGGATATGGTCGTAGAGAAAAAGAATAATATTGGACAATAAAAGAAATTAGACTGTAAAATAAAGATAGAAGGCATCAAAGATCGGAACACCGGCTGGTTCAGGTATGTGCTGCACATTCTGTGTGTTCACTTAAAAAAATTGTCGGGTTTGCATCTCAAGAATTGTATTGATACTGAAGCATTATTAAATAATAATCAGTACTATTGGGCTCATGTCATTGTTTTGGTTAATTAACTACATTTATCTGCCTCTTTTATGTAATTGGGGTTTCGGGCCACATGAATAGTATTAAATCTTTTTTTTATTTATGGGTCCCTAAAAACTATGATTAATGTAGGTAGTGTTACTGAATCACAGTGATTTGTAAGTGAAGGACAAGGCAATGCAAGTAACAATTGCTTTCAACCATTTTGAAGAAGGGCTCATTCAGAGAATGCCATGATAATTATGAGGGTTCTTAAGAAGTAAGAGGTGTCATAACTCATAGAAATATAGTTGAAATAAATAAATATTTACTTTTTTACTCCAAAACAGGTGCAGGCACAGCTACTTCCACGTGTTAAATAATGACTATACACACTACAAGATGTAAGCAATAGGTGGCAGTGTAGATCCCACCATCAACAGCCAAGGCAATAGATATCTTGCTCCAACCCTTTTGCGAAAGAGGTAAACAAACAGTTGCCAAAAAGTCTACTTGAATGGAGCATGCTGGTAGAAGTGATCGATGTATTCCCGACCAGTAAAAATGGTTATTTGATGGGGGGTTTTTGATCAATGATGTCAAACTCATCAAACAAAAAACCCAGAAAATAGGATTAATAGCATGGTAATTCAACAAGAGAACAAAAATTGAACTTGGTTATTGAAGAGGTTGAATGCTAAAATGGTAGTTTGTTTGATTGTATCAATAGTGTGCTACTTGAGTACTGGAGTTCTAAAGGGTAAAAAAATAAGAAAGTTTTTTTTATTATTTTGGTCTCCAAATTAATCAGGTAACAAAAAGGGTTGACTCAATTCAAGCACGTGGAAGAATTGGAACTGGAGGCCAGTTTCACTCCTTCAGGCACTGGGCTCTTCTTCAAAGTTATGCAAGAACTTCTAACCTCGAGGCCGAATCGGCCTCCGTGGCTGCTCAAATCACATAAGACCCTGGTACACTTTCATGCTGAAGTGGTTCCTTTTGCTAACTCCAAATGCCAAATCATCAAAGAGATCAAGAAACATAATACAAAAGCAAAAGCAAAAGCAAAAGCATATAGATGGTTGATCTAATAGATATTCTCATAATATTTCCATGGCAATTGAAACATTAATTCTCAATAAGTGAAAGATTAATTTCCTTTTCATGTTTAAATACAAATTATATTAAAGATAGAAGTGTCCCTTTTTCACTTTAGTTTATTATTTTTTTTTACAGCATCGGGAGAATGAAAGAGCCAAATAACTCAATATTAGTGCATTGGAAGAGCTCTCAGGTTCTCTAGGAAGATGCACAAATGAATATACATATGAGAGCTTATATGAATCTTTTCTTTCTAATTTAATTCTTCATGATGTTTTATTATTATTATTTCTTTATTATGTATGCTTTAATGTTTAGAGTTGATGAATGGAGTTGTCCCTATAAAAAATTGAAATGCTTGCTGTCAAGCATGAAGATGAAATAAGCATGACAACTCTTTCTTTAGAAATTTGCTTCTCATATATCATTTCAATTCAATGTCTACCATTAATATATGAAACGAATTTCTGTTAACCAGTCATTAACATAACAATTAAACCATATGAATATACCAGTTTTAACATCCAATTAACCTACCATATGTTTTCAGTGACATTCATATGTTGCCTATAAACAATAATTTTTTTCAAGTGTAGAAATTTTGTTTACTTTAGATCAAACTTAATTGAAATTGTTGTGATGTTGATATGTTTCTGCAGCACCGAGAGCAACAAAGGGAAGGAAAAGCATGATTAAGAGCCCCACATCCACAAAGACAATCTCCCACTGACGCCAAACTCGGTCCCCAAATCTCAACTCCGCTAGTGACGGGTTTTGAAATGGTTTAGTGGAATTAGAAACAATTTTGTAAGAGGAAGGATAAGTTGCTCTGATACCACTTGACGCCATCACGTCCCAAACTCTACTCCGCGTGTACATGTTTTGTTTGGTTTAGTGAGATATTGAACAATTTGATAAGAGAATTTAGACAAAGAAGAGAGAAATCCCAAGAGAGAAGATAAGAAAACATTTCATATATTAATCAAAGTTTTTTGAAAAAGATGACATGCCATCTCTTCTTATAATACATCCATTATAATAAATAACTTAGAAAAACTAAAAGTCCAACTTAGAAACTAACACAACATAATGAACTTAGAAATTCTAACTAATTCTTGGAAACTCTAACATAATTAAAAATGACATAGAAAATATAAATATTCAAACCTAAAAAATAGTAACATAATAAAGTTTTCTAGAAAACACAACATAATTAAATATTGTAATTAATCATCATAGGAAATGATGAACTAGTGGGACCCCTTCTTGATACTTGTGCCTAGCCATTCAAGAAGATTGAAGAACAATTAACCCGTACCGAGTCCAAGCCTGAGTTCGATTCCGGGATTGAGTCCAAGTCAGAATTTCGATTTTCGTCACCCACCTTTTGTATATTGTAAATATTATTTCACCTACTATCTCTACAAAAACAAACACTGGAGAACATTTTGTTGAAAAACAGTTTCCCATTAGTTTTGTTGAAAAACAATGTTTGCAAGTAGACTGCAAACCCTTCATATGGCATGTAATAACTGTAGGTAAGATACAATAAAACAGTACCGGTAGAAAGTAAGTAGGAACTTTTGTATGAAGCTAGCCTAGGATCCTAAGTTAAAGGCTATATCAATCTCAGCCTTTAACTTATGTATCTCCTATACCATTTTAGTATGGTTGAGTTACAAGTTGCTTATTCTTTCAATGAGGCAAGTTACAGTACTATAAGACCATATAAATTCCAATTGGGTACAAATTTTGTACAATATCATGTATACTGTTTGACATATTATAACTAAATTATCACTTCTGTACAATGCAGCTTCTATACACTCATTTATTCAAAACCTCTATACACTTCTCTATCAGCCTCGACAACTTTTGCCAAAACAACGTGAGGCCTCTGGCTAGTACACTAAAATTTTACTAAGAAAATAAACTGCATTGTTAGCATAAATTATTATACATTTGGAAGTAATATATATTTGTTAATCGACATAGTAATAAATTTGAAAAAACGTTGAATTCGTTAATATCAGAAAACATTGTATTATGATATCTAACAGTTAGTAAACTTGAATTCTCTTTCATTATGATTGCCTACAAGTTCAAGCCTGCGAGAGGTTTCGTTACACAGAGATATTGTAAGAAACAAATCTAACTTTTTGAAATTATTTTTTTTGAACGTTACGTTATTAAAAGTTATATTCATATTCTAACAATTAATTATCTATTCATAACATTTACTGAATATAATTAATATTTAATTAACTATAATAGAAAAATTGAAAAAAAAAAAATGTAGATATCCAGCGTGTAGAGGATCCGGGTTTAAATACCAACCCTAAACCCTAAACATCAATAAAAAATTCCAAATTAAATACCAACCCGAGAGAGGATCCGGACCTCCCTAATTGGTGGAGCTATAGAGGTGGTGCTCCATGTACCGTATTCTCGGGGGAACCCGGAGAAGACAGACACCATTAGGTGGAGGTAGAGGTTTCAGGTCAGAAGCGGCCTTAGACGCCATTAGATGTTTCGTTGAAAGAGGAAGAGAAACAGGCGGGCTGAACGTGGCGTTGTACAACTATCCCTCTTTCTCTGGCGCATACGCTGCTCTGTTCGCCTCTCTTTTTCACTCAAAGCTCCACCTCCCTTTTCTCCCTCTCCCTTTCTCTTCCGTCCACCCTTTCAAGTGAGTTGATTTTACTCTAGAAACTCTTATTTTGTTGTAATGCATCCTATCACCTCTTTTAAGGCAATGAGGCTGCTTGCATATGTAACTGTGTGTTATCAGATTTTCGATCGCCTGTCTTCTTTACTGATAGTATTGATTAACAGCTTCAGATTGAGTTCCTAAGTTGTCTCTTAAAGCCATCAATCTTTGTCAGCTTACAATTTTGAAACCACCATCATAGAGTCCTTCTTACATCACATTATTATGGAACGTTTTTCATGTAACTTTATTGGTAGTTGATCAGTGAACAGAAATGGTATTGCTGTACAGGGAACTACTTAGTTGACAAACCATAGCATGATGATTATTTTAAACTATTTTTCATTTTGCAAATAACACCTAACCAATAGTTTACTGTGATTAAAGAGGTATATTTCCTAAGTTATAGCTATATACTAGTAATTTTTTTCCCATCAACATTAACTGCAATTGAATATAATAGAAATTTTGGGATTTACTTGTGACAACCTCAAGAATAAATAGACCTTGAACAATTTGTGCATTATTTGTAAGTGAATACCTGATGTTATGGGCGGAATATGCAAATGAACTTTTTTTTTTATATATATTTGAAGCTCCATTTTTGTCTTATTTTTTTGTCAAAAGAACTTTTTACCTTGAATTTTCTACATTCTACAAAGGGTGGAAGATTTCAAGCTTGCAGATGTCAGAACATGCTATCTTCTAGATTTCATTGGTCCAAAGGATTTCTCATTTGAGCTCTCACAATTTATTCCTTGGTATGACAAATTGTTATCTTTTTTGTCAACCAAAGTACTAAGATTAAGGAAGGATGACCGTGGTCTTGAATCTTTACTTGCAGAAATTTAATCTCATCAACCAAACCCTATAACTAGCCCATGGACCAATAATTATTAAGTTAAAAGTTCAGTAATCTAGCCCTGAATTTATCTGAAAGGGAAAAAAAAAAGGGGAACATCAATTAATGCTTGACAATTTGTTTTTGCACAGTGTGATTGCATTCGATCATCGCCAATCTACAATAACCAGGATTTCTAAGATGAGAGAGAAACTCTCATCCAATGTTGATCTGCAAGTAGATACCACCAGAAGCAGCGCCAGAGCCACTTTTGATTATTTCTCTACTAAGCTTCTTGTGAATGTAAGTATGAGATCCTTAGAATATCTAGTATTTTGGTGTCTTTCTTTACTAGTAGGCTTTAAGAAGAAAGCTTGTTGGAGATATGTAATGCCATCAGTGTTCATGGCAGTTTGTACTGAGCTAACTTTGAGGCTGTTTTTATTTACTTTTGAGCTGATTTGTGTTCATTTGTGGTCTATGAGTGAGTTAGATATTAGTTATTACACATTCACGCTATATATATTAGCTTTTGATAAAAAAAAGCTTGCAATTTGTAAAATACTTGGGCTGGAAATTGTTCTGATTTCGTATATTGTCAAATGCACTAGTATGGTACTATCTCAGACCAAAGAGTCATAAAATCACCGAGGATACCATAACCTGGTAGTTTACTATTTGTGCCGGTAGCAGTTCATGTTACATTTTTGCGGAGCGTGACTACTTTTACTGAGCCTGACTTGTATGTTTTCTAAGCTTTGGCATGTGATCCGTGGTTGGTGGATAAGTTACTTGTATATGTTTAGAAGCTAAAATTTTCTGATGAAGAGCTTTTATGTTGAGAGTAGGATAACTAAATAAATAACAAACAATAACTACATGTATTATTAAAGCTTTTAGAAAAGTTGGTTGATTAACATCATATCAGATTTATCAATGTGTTTCCTCTAGTGATTCTTATCTGCACTTCAAGTGGTCAAGATATAGAATTGACCAGCAATGAGCATGGTGGAGATGTAATACTAAAAAGTAAAGTACAATACATGTTTTTGGTATCCAAACCTTTTAAAATATCTGTACTTTGTAAATTGAAAAATTTCCGCACCCCCCCCCCCCTCCACACACACACACACACCTTCATTACAGCAAAATGTACCTAGGTTCCTAGGCTAGTATTTAAGATTGTAAATTACCATAATCAATAATGGTTTGTGCAACAGAATTGCAAAAATGAAAAATTAAGCTTAAGTTGATCAGTGGTATATAGAAATATGATAACCTCTTAGATTGTTTTGTAGGGTGGATCTCAGAGACTGTTGAACACAGAAGACCTAGAGAGAGTTACATTTCTTCTTAGATACTTAGAAGACTCTGATCTTTGCCAGTGGAAATTACCTGACATAAAGTACTTCAATGCTGGGATTAAGGACCTACGTGCAAAACTGAATTGTATTGTAAATCCTCATCTTTTTTACCAGGTTTACTTCTTCTTCGTCTTATACTTTCTGGTGGAGATTGTTTTGAGAGAGGGGGTGGGGGCATTATGGGCATGGAATTGTGCTATCTGAAGCTTTTAACTTGGTATTATGGACATAGGAACTGCCATCATGGATTCTGCATAGTATTGGTCGAGTAGGTAAAAGTTACACACTTGGATTGTTCTAACTTCTAAGCTTTTACCAGTTACTAGTAGGTGATTGTTCGTTTTATTGCTTTTGCTTTTATTTTTTCATTACCCTGCCCTTTTTTTATCAAGGTAATTTATTACAGATTAAGTTTTCAATTCAGTCTTGAGTGCACTACAAAGATCTATTAATTGTCAGTATTGTTATTGTTCTGTACCAGTTAGGTTTAGTACCTAATGCTGACAGAGATTTTTCAGCATGGGAAAGCACATGAGCTGAAATTGCTATGACTGGAATAGTAGTGTACTATATAATTTAATTAGGTGCAACTATGTTTATCTGACAAGAGACGTTACTGATAGCTACTGGAGATTGATACTAGTGCCTTAATAGCCAAAGGGAGATCTATTCTTATATCGCGGCAGAATGAAGCTGGCACTTTGGTTAAAAATGCCTTCAAAATTCGTCTAGGAAGAGGATTATATGGAGAGTGCCTGGTAATTTTCTTAGTTTTTTACTTTACTAGTCACTTTAAAGAAAATCTAATTAGATAAATAATTACTTCAATTTCTGTTTCCTCATCAAGGAACAAAGACCTTGAGGGTGTGCTCCAGAAGAGGGGAGAGGAGAGGAGGGGAGGGGAGAGAAGGGGTGACCGGATTGTCCGAAGGGTGTTTACTTACTCCACAAACTAAAATTTTGGAGGGGAGCCAAGGGAAGGGAACGGGAGAGAAGGGGAACCAAGACACACAACTAAATAGAGTTCCCCTCCAATATCTACCCTCCGATTTGGAGGGTAGCTCCCTCTCTTACTCTTTCCATCCCCTCCCTTTCCCTTCCCTTCTATTTGGAGTTTGTGGAGCACAACCTGACTAGCTGGCGTTGTACTGATCAAACTGCTTTCTAAAGCATGTACCAATTGCTTATTGTTTTGTAACCTTACAAGTCAGTTTGAACTGGCAACACATCATATAATTATGGTAGAAAACTATACTGAGATTTGATGCCATGATTCATCGTTTGGGTACAGGTCTTACTGGAACTCTAGTACAAGTATTGGGAAGCTTATTAATAATAAATATAAGATTTTTTTTATTTGGAAATAAATTGGAAATTGATATTTCAGGCAGTTAGGTCAGATCGTAATTCAAATCTAAGTCACGAAATCAGCTTGGAGCTAAGCAGGAGAAGCTCTGCTGCTGGTTTAAGGTAATAAATCTCAAAAACTTAAAAAAAAAATTAAATAAAAATTATAAAATACCCATAAAGTATGAATCCATGATCCATATATGAAAATGTTTAGCTGATGCTTACAAATTAATGGATATCCATTGTATCAAGTAGATTATGGGTTCAGGTTTGCCTGCTCAGATCATACTAGATTTTAATATAGCTTGGCTAAGGTTGTCTCTGATAAATAGGCCCATAGGTGCAGCAGTGTTCATGCAAAGGGGCATTATAAAGGTGTGTCTTAGGAGCTTTGATAATACAGTAGACACTTCAGAAATTGCCAAGGTATGTTGTGATAACAGTATTCATGAATTTGTGTACTATCCTTTGCAATTAAGCACCAAGGAAGCCGAGTTAATGACGTAAATTTGGTCCAAGTGGTATTGGAATCATACTAGTGATATAGTGGTACTGCAATTTCCGTACTCCAATTCTTTGGTCTCAAATGCGAAGTTCCTAATTTTGGTTTCACAATGGAGGTCTACGGTGGAGGTGGAAAACCTAGCTCAAGCTCTTTTACACTAAGAATGGATGAGTACAATCTTTGGACAGCTAATGTTCCTGAATCCTGATACATATGATAGGTAATATAATGTATTTGTTAGATTAGATAATAATGGTGTCAACTATTTTGCTCAAGAAAAAAAAATATTTTCCACTTGGAGCAATGAAGATGAGTTTTGTGTCCATGAAATGGCAGAGTCGGACATAACTATGTTATTCTTTTATTTAAATTTGCATACAAGTCAAAATTTCAGGAGCTTATCCACAAAAATGAAAACTGTAGAGAAACTTAAACATGAGTTGCAATATATCTACTGAGGTTAGCGAGATGTTTTCCGTCTTATTTTGTCTGTTGAGTGTTTTTCCGTAATTATTTGGTGTGTTGATAATTCTCTGTTTATATTGTATTTAAGTTTTAAAAAAAAAATTCAAAGTTGTTAGTTCTTCTGTAGCCTTTAGATAGTGCGAAGTTCAGTATGGTATGGGGCTTGCCCCAGACGCCGCTAGTTTCTGTAGTACACGCCACATTCATCTTATAATATTTTAATATGTACATTATTTCCATATTTGTTTTCGTTTCTCTGATGACTCGTCGAATGAGCTCTTTTCCAGATCCAACTCCTTCCCTACTATTGCCCAGCCGCCCTTTCTGCTTGCTGGGGTTTAGGCTGGTAATCTCACTGAGAACCCTGGCGAGGCTAATCTTATAGATCCTAGATAACAAATACCGTAACCGTCCTTTTCCCTCAAGTTCTCGTACGAGGTTTTTGAACAGAACTTCGATAGGCGAGAGGTGTAAGCACCGCGAGGTGGAAAGCCTCCAAATATGTTGTGCCCTTGGCTTCAGCTGTTTTCCCTAACATAGTTTGACTTCTCTTTCTTATGTTTTCTTTAACCTATCGAGCAATGCGTGTGCAACTACTTATTATTAGGGGTCAGCCTGGATTGAGAAGCAATTGAAACTAAAGGGGGCAGTGAAGCCTCCTCTCCCAATAGAATTAGCATCCACCGCTTTTAGAGGAGAAATTGCACTTTCCCTGGCCTTGCTTTCCTGTCATAAAGTGTACTCCATCTGTGAGTGACAATTGGAAATTTGTTGAGTAAAAAGGTGTTGATGGTCATAACTGAAGCTACTGCAAGACCAAGAACTAGAGCTGAAGAGCACGCTTATTGAATTGCTCCACTTGATTTGATGCGCTATATAAAGTTGAGATCTCTTTTCAACATTGTGAGTCCAGAAAATTTAAATTTGAATCAGTTGCAAAATATAACCTAGTTTATTGTCAGAATTATATATAGCTAAACTTTGGTTGAAATTTTTTCTATTTTAACATGAAGTTAGCTTTTCTTTCTTCTTTTGTTTGGAGAGGAATATGACATCAAAGGGGTACTAATTACAAAATTCTTGGTGTGAAATTTGTGGGTTAAAAGAATTGTTTCAGAGTGCCAATTGTTGCCGGGGTATACCTTTTGATCCAATGCAGGATTTTCAAATTACTGCAATGTACTGTGTTTTATCTCTAAAGTTTGGGTTACACAAACTGTGGTCCAATATGACATATTTATATACATTTACAGTAACATTCTATGGAATATCATACATCTGTTTCTTTTCTAGTGTCAGGCTTTAGGGGAGGGGACAAAAGTATTGTTTGACCTATGAATGTTTTTATAAAGAAAAGGAAAACAAAAACAAAAATGAGAAAGTTCCAGGCTGACAAGTAACAATGTTTCTGCAGCAAACGAAATTGTAATATTGCTCTCTCTCAATACACAAAATATGAAGCTTTTGACTCAAACACAATGGACTATATACAATTACAATGTTTTATCCTGTTGATCTGGTACGCCTCTTGTTCCGAAGCACATGCATGAACAGTGCCATGAGTGACAGAATAAACACTGACCCTGCTATCATGCTAGGGTAAAGTGTCGATTTGGCTCCTCTCCTTCTTCCCCTCCTCCATTCCTTTTCATTTACTTCCTCTTCCTCTTCTGTTTCTTTACTGTGAACTTCACTCTCTTGATCTGATCCAACTTGATTTTCTTCAGAACTGGATTCCTTTCTCTGAACTGATTTTGGCGAATCTGGATCAGGATCTAAAAGTGGATGCACCATGGGCTGGTCTTCTTTAACTTGTTGTTCATTCTGATCTGGTTTGTTTTTCTCAATTGATCTTATTGAGTTCAGCTCAGGATCTGACGGTGGAGATTCAATAAATGGGTCTTCTTGAACTTGTTGTTCACTGTGGTCTGGTTCGCTTTTCTCAATTGTTTGTGTTGAATCTGGATCAGATTCTGGTGGTGGAGATGTTATAGATGGGCCTACTTGAACTTGTTCATCATGGTCTGGTTCGCATTTCTCAATTGGTTTTGGTAAATCTAGATTGGGATCTGAAGTTGGATATTCTGGAGGTGCATCTGAAGTTGGATATTCTGGTTCGCATTTCTCAATTGGTTTTGGTAAATCTAGATTGGGATCTGAAGTTGGATATTCTGGAGGTGCATCTGAAGTTGGATATTCTGGTTCGCATTTCTCAATTGGTTTTGGTAAATCTAGATTGGGATCTGAAGTTTGATATTCTGGAGGTGCATCTTCTATTGTCTCTTCTTCCTTTTCTTTAGGTTCCATTTTGGTTTCTATTTTTTGTGGTTTTGGTGGACCTTCTACTATCTCTTCTTCTTTTTCTTTAGCTTTTGTTTCAGTTTCTATTTCTTGTGGTTTTACTGTGATTTCTGATTCCAATTCTGGTTTTTTCATTATCTCAACTTCCCTTTCGTTGATTTCATTTTCTGTGTTTTCCCTTCCGATTTCTAACTCTTCAGATTTTGATTCTTCATTCATTTCTACTTCCAGTTCCAGGCAGCCTTGATTGATTTCTATATCTGGATCCGGAGCTTCGTGATTGATTTCGAACTCTGGTTCTGGGTCTTCATGTTTGATTTCTGGCTGCACTTCAGGTTCTTCATGTTTGATTTCTAATTCTAATTCTGAGTCTTCAAGCTTGATTTCTGATACTGCTTTTGGTTCTTCTTCATGCTTGCTTTCAAATTCTGGTTTTGGGTCTTCAAGTTTGATGTCTGATACTATTTCTGGGTTATCAAGATTTTCTGGTTCTAGTTTTGGATCGTCATCCTTGATTTTTAATTCCAGATTGAGTTCTTCTTTATCATTTTCTAGTATCTCTATATCTGTTGTAATTTCAAGTTCGTCTGCTTCTGTTATTTCCTCTATGGTTTCAATTTCCCATTCCACTAAATCTTGTTCCAGGTTTTCATGATCGACCTCCAACTCCTTTTCTTCATAGATGTCAGTTTCTTGTAAATCAAGTGGTATCTCTTTGCCTATCTCCAAAGCAATCTCTTGTTGTTGTCTTACCACTTTAGGAAGTGTAATGACAAGAACAGCCTCTTCTTCCTCAAAACCTACATCAATCCTATCCAAATCAACCCCACTTGGTATTAAGAAATCCTCCGAGAACCCTTGGATCGAGACTTCGTGAGAGATCCTGACTCTTTGTGAGACCTCTGTATCGATCGAGTAAGTTTCTCCTTTGTCTCCATTTATGTTGATTTCAGTTCTTGTTTCATTTAAACTCACTGCTATGTCATCTTTCTCAAATCCTAAAATCAATGTTGAATTTGAAAGTATTTATTTGTATCCCATGATGAAAAACAAGTACAAAATTGTGACTCAAAATTGAAAATTGGAGAAAATTGTCTTCAAATTTTACCGTAAATTCTAGGCTTGTGAAATTTCTAAAATAATATTAGACTTAAAAACACAATGCCCTAGGATAATTGTGAAATCTATTTATATGAAGAATTGAAATGGTGGATGTATCGTACCTGGGAGATGTGCGAGGATGAGAAACACCGTGTCACTCTCGGTGGACGTGAAGGTGATAGTATCCGCTAAACGAGTTTCGTGGACCCCTATATCCAGCTCCATGCATGCCTATCTACAACAGAGGTATTTACTATTTATTTTGTGTGGTAATTTTTTGCTATACCAATTGTTGAATCTGGAGACACAAGAATTCATTTCTTTGCCTCTAGTATAACAGAGATGCCTAATGGAAGGGAAAGGGAAAGGGAAAAGTTTAGAGAGGGAGAGGACTTCTTTTCAATGGGAACGTTTCTTTTCTCTGAAGTGTGGAAGAGAAGTATAATTTACACCTTTTGCTTCACGGGAAGGTTTCCTCTCTCTCCAGTTTTTCCAAGTATGAAAGTATGAAACCGTCCCTTCTTGATCTGGTTTACCTAAGGTAAATCGGATGGTGCACATAATACTCTTCTCAGGTTTGCTTTTAGCCTATTACTATAGTCTCGTTTGTTCAGGTGACTCATGGGTATGCTCTTGGACACTCGCTATATTTAAATACAAGTACACTTTGCCTCCGGACCTGAATAAAAGAAAATAGAATTACACCTTTTAAGGATTAACTTATAAAAGGATCAAGTACAATCCTGTATATTGCTGACATGATACCATCAAGAGAAATGATTCTTCCATCTCAAATTTTGTAATCCTGTTATGTACTTTCAAAATATCCATATTTAATGTGTAAATTGTTTGTATTTGAATTTATCAATTTATGAGTATTTATATCTGATATGCTGAATATTCTGTACCTCAAAATGTGTAAATTGTATCACTTGGTACAAATACATTTTGAAAAAAAAAATGTATAAATATATTGGAGTTGACCAAATTATGTCTACATGATGTAACAAAATATCAACTTCGTTGGATTCTTATCGTCAATGGTGACTTCTATGTCGTATCAATTCGAAATTTAAATGCATGTAAAAGAAGTGCGAGCATTGAGTGAAAATGCCAACGAGATAAAATTTAATATTCTAATCCATCTCTGAAGGCATCACACCGGCCATGGTTATATGTTGAGCGTACTTCCGAACGATTGGCATTCCACGCATCATATGCCAAATCTGAAATTAAATTGTTTGGATACCTTCCTGGCCAGATGCAATTTTGCTAGTTTTTTTGTCGGATGCAATCTGTGTAGCACTGTAGCTGCTCCCTCATCCTTCTCTCCGTTTGCATTGGTGTTTTCGAAAAATATCGGAACTGTAGCTGATCATTTAATTCAATTTAATAAAATTAGGTTACACTTTGTAACTCTGAAGTATGAACAAATTCACTGTACAACTTCACACAAGCAATTAATTACAAGTCAAACCCTGTCAGGAACCAAACCGGTACAGTAACTCAATCTCAGCTACTTCTACCGTCCGTTACAAAGCTTGCTCTATTTTGTCTCCTTGACATGCTTCTAAGTTCTAATGGCCTTTTCCAAAACAAAACAAAAAGGTAATTTTTTTTTTATAAACTCATCTTTAAAATAATCACAATGCAATTTTCTATTCACAATAAAATACACATTTAATTATTATAAAAATATAGATTCGAAAATTACAAAACACACATACGTCTATTGCAAAGTGTGCATTTATTTATTTAAATTAAAAACAATTGTTAAAAACTACCACTAGTTTGATCAAATCAAAATATAATTTTGACAGCAGTTAAAAATTATACCAAACTTCCGAACTTATTTTCTCAACCATTCAAAATACACACACGGCTGAAGTGGTAACACCCAGTGTGTCTTCATCAAAGGCTGGGTTCCAAACCTAAACTGATAACACCTTGTTGTCCAATTGAATGCTCTTACAAACCACCTCGGATTCCAGCCAAGCTTGAGATAGAACGTCAATTAGATTCGGGGAATACACAGTAGAAGGGTGTTGGAGGCCTACCAAAGGAGGTCTTTGAGGATGACCCTGCTGTACAAGGAATTCGCATTCTCTGAGATATCTCAAACTTTTGAGTGTTTTCTTGAAAAATCTCAACCGCTCAAATACGTTATGCATGAATCTCAAAGCACAAATAATGCTGTCCCCTGCACTATCCCCGAATAGGCACCGTAGTTTGTTTATTTTCAAAGTAGTGGATTCAAGATCCATCGATTTCATTAGAAATCATAAATGCTGAGTTATAAGTACCTAAAATAGGTATCTAAAACGCAACCATAATATCAGTTACAAACATATACCACCAAAATATCAACAAATATACCAAATCAGCAAAAACTAACAACAAAAGAAACTTGCACAACCAACATAGTATTGTTCTTAAACAAAAAACCTGCATAAACATACAAATCAACAGAATCAATCAAAGCATCAGTAGTCTAACATATCCCAATCAACATCGTCATCATTATCCCTGTCTTCTTCAGACATTGGACTGAGCAGGCTGCTAGAACCAAAATCCTCCCTGATAATAGCCAAAAAAGGGTCTTGGGGCATGGTGTCCTCCATCTCTGCCATGGATGTGAGGACATCTGCTCGGAGTTTATCTGATAATTCCTTAACATCAGAAGGAATTATGAGGAATAAGTTTGAAAATGAATCGTCATTCCTAGACTGATATTAGAAACTAAATAAAACAATAATTTTAGTTCCAATGATGTTGTTGTTGCAGGAGCAATGTCCTTGAAACAAACTTTATTACGTTCAAGCTAATTAACTGTCCACTGCACCCCTAATTATTTCTACTAGTAACTTATTTCTAAAAGGAATACATGCATCTAATAACTATAAATCCTCAATATTGGTACCATTAAAAGTAAATTCATTATAAGATGCTATCCAGTTCCAAAACAATTTAATATAAGAGCACTCTAAAAAAAATGGCCAGTACTTTTAGGTTAACCACAAAATAGACAGTCAGATGACCTGGCCACCATTTTTTCAATAAATTAATTATAGTTAAGATCTTATCTTTTCTAACAAACTATTTTGATAGGCACCGTAGTTTATTAAAATCGGTAACGCAAAAGTTAGAGATATCTCAGAGGATACGCACTCGCTGTACAAGCTCATGATGAAACGCTATCTTCCTTCTCATTTGATACCTAGTTTATGAATATCGTGCTTACTTTTGTCAATTAGTCAAATGATCTGAAAAGATTTTGCCCATTCTTTGTTTTTTTGTTGGCAGTACGAATTCTGAGCTAACTTTTGATATGTTGAGTTCCATTGTCCATATTTCCGAATTGTTTAAGTAATTTTAATTTCTCAAATTGATATAAACCTCATGTTATACGTATATATATCAGTATAAAAGAAGTTCTAAGCATCATTGTAGAAAAAATTCTAAACATATCATCATAAATGCAAATGTTATTTATAATGCGAAATTTCGGTAGTATGTATCGGTTCATTTAATATTACTTTGAAAATAATGGTATTCTTTTTTTGAAGGACGGCTGGCAAGTTGAAAATAATGGTATTCTCCTGTCATAATTTCCGTAGATTCTCCAATCCCGATATAATAATTCATATAGTAATTATTTTAGAAATTCCTTTTTTTATACCGTTCAATCATTTCTTATTTCTTATATTGGTGAAAAATGTGACTTGACATCTATCATGTCACAGCACGTGATTTGACGTGATATTACTAAAATGACAAAGAACAGGACAGTCATGTTATGTGAATAATCACGCTTAATTTTTTTTTTAATTGTTAGTTCATAAAAAACAATATAAAAAATAATGCTGAATATAAGAAAAGATTGTAAATAAATTTAAATAAAAATATTGAAAAGATTTGTTGGATGACGTGACATGATCGGATCAGTTTGCGTGACGTTTTATGACGTATATTATTTTATCAAAGGAAGACATGTCATGCAAATAAACACGCACACGAGTCACATTACGTGACCACATGTATGACGTGACGTACTGTGATAGAATATAATAATGTGACTACTTTTCTCTATTGATTTTTTATTTTTTTAAATGTGTGAGTGGGTCTGCCACTCTGTCTTTATGTTTTTTTTTTTCAATTTAAGTGAATTTGGTGCGAATTTTCCTATCTGATGACATTTTTTGTGTTATTTTCTTTACAGCCTGCCGTGTATGGATAAATTATAACACAAAGTTTATTTGTTATAATATGGATCTCTTTTTCATCTGATGACATTGAGATGAAAAAGACCCACATCAAAAAGTAATATGGATCTCTTTTTGTTTGTTTCAGTATTGTGCGACGGTGTCTGCGCAACAACTATAAATAATCACAAAGTTTGCATTTAAATTGCAAATTATTTGCGAATTAAACTGTTTTGAACCCTCAACGTATCAATCGGTAAATGAAACAGTAATTTGCGAATTAAACGAATTACTCGTGAATTATTTGTGAATTTTATGAATTTTACGAATTAAACGCGTTTAGTTCGGAAAAATTTGTCCCGGAAAATGCTGGAGTTTTGAGTTTTGATGCGCGCTGTGCTGGAGTCACGGGTGAAATTTTTTTCTCACGGTATAACTAAACCTTGGGTCGAGTGTAACTTTGCCTGGACAAGTATCCTCTCCAATATTGTAAAAGATTCTCTTCACTTTACGGTTTCAAATTAACTTCCAGCCACTTTGAGATCCTGGCTAGGGCAGGGGCAGTATTATTGGGCTTTGAGATTCGTGCCAAGTTAAAAAGAACGGTCCAAATCTAGTAAATTGTAAAAGATTCTCTATTATAGTACCGGGGAGGATCTGAATTCACTTTGCCTTGGGTCACAATAAAACACTTGACTTTTGTGGCTCCAAATTTGGGGGTGACAATGGCGATTTGGCATTCCCATTCGAGGAAATTTCACCTCCCCACCTCTACTCTGGCTCCCCATTAACTGCTCCACTTCTTCTCTCCATACAAGCTTCTTTTATTACCACTCTCTTTATACGTCAAACCTCTACAGATCTCCACAGATGGATTGCCATCATTCCCCTGCAGCACCCTACAAACTACTGCATTTACTACGTGCATTTACTGACCTTGAACCCTGTAATTTAATGACCTTTGTCCTTTCTTATCCTAAAATCTTCTACCCTTTGCTCTTTTTTCCCAAACTAAAAACACCCCATCCTGAAGGTAACTCACCCTACCCCGACTCTGCCCGACTATCTTTGCTCCAAAACCATCAGGAAAGCCCAATCCGACCACCGTCACCCTCATACTTTACTAAAACATACCGGCTACATGAGGAGCAAGACAATCACCAACCGGTTGTGGCCACAGAAAATCACAAAAGTGCATATTGGCCAGCTATGGAGACACACGATGGCCACACTACCGACTGCCACTGTCCATCAGAGGATCAAGACAAAGTTGGCGTGGCGCCTCAGAAGCTACAGCTCAACACAACACAGAAGGAGGTTAGGAAGGCTGCTGAACTATACAGTAGGAAAGCTGATTTTGGAAACAATTTTGTTTTTCAGACTCGGGATCCAAAAGTTGTTATAAATGTGGGAACTATCACCATTCTCGAAGGAAATGTAGTACCAACGGTCAATGGTTGTACAGAACAAGGCCACAGTGATAAGACAAATTATAGGGAGACAACAGAGGAAAAAGACAAATATACCATAAGAGTAGGGGATATTTCGGTCATGAAGGTATTATGGCAGCAAAAATAAGAATGGGAAACAACCGAGGAATTAATTTATAAAACATATGAAGTTAAGGGGCCACAAAAGGTTGTTAAAGAAAATTATGAAGGGGAAAAGGGCCCCAGAGGCATCCAATCATAGCTAATGAGTCAAAAAATGGAATGTCTGAGTAAGCCAGCCCAAGAATAGAAGACAATGTGGAGAGAAATTAAAGAAAAAAAGGAAGAGAGGGCTCTTAACTGGGTAGGTGCCAAACCAAAACCCATTAATGAACCCAAAAAAGATATAAGAGCAATACTGGACCAAGCAGTGCCACAAAACACAACCATCATTTGTCCCACAAAACAATCAAAAGAGCCCAACACTCGAAACTCAACAGAACTTAACCAAAAACACCTGGCGAAGATAAATCAGGATGATGAAGAGTTTATCGCACAATTTGCGAACCTTTCCACGGGGTCATCGTTCCAATTGCCAATATCGTTAGTCTACAGTGAGGCACAGACTCGAGACTGGAACGTCTGTGCTATGGCAAGGGTCGTCTCAGACTGAAGCGTTAGCACAAACCATGATGAAGACGTAGGGATCCCATTCTAACACAGAAATCACGACTGTGGCACGGAACATCTTCCTATTTCAGTTCGTGAATGCACATGAGTTGTCGAGGGTCATGAGTACGGGCATATGGACGTATCGGGGGGATGCGGTAGTGCTTAGAAGGGTCTATGGGCCGTTAGATTTGGCCACACCGAAGGTGACGCACATGAGAGTAATGACCCAGTGGCACAAGATACCACCGCATGCAATCTCGAATGCTGGACTACTCTCACTGGCAGAGAGAATCGGGGGGCCAATGTCAGAAGTCATGGCCGCTTTTTTAGTCGGTATTAGGTACAGTAAGATTAAGATGCTAGTTCCTATAAAAAAAGTCCCTGAAGGGTTCCATCCCTGTGGATCATCCGACTTTGGGAACTTTCCTTATTTACATATATCATATGAGAGACTATATAGGGTGTGTAACTTCTGTGCAAAAATTGGTCACAAGTTAGAACATTGCCATGACAAAAACAGAATTGACAGGATGCGTATGGATCCCAAATATCGGGCCAGACTTGATGTGAACTCCATTGCACAGTCTAAGGACGAACTCTGGTTGTTTAACCCGACTTTAATCCCTTCACCAAAACAAAACAGTGACCAAAGTGACACACAAAACCCAACCCAATCAACAGACCTAGAAAGAACACGGGCTAGGCGAAGAGACCGGGAAAATAGTGGGTCGAGACATATGATGTTAGAGGGAGAAATAATGAGAGAAACTAAGGATGTTTCAAATCGAGCTATGGATAGTGCCCGAGGCAACAAAAGAAGAATAGTGGAGGCAAGTCAAGAACCACCTCCACCAACTCAATGAGTCTGATATCTTGAAGCAACACACATGAATATTAAAAGTAGCACTTACAAATTTAAAAAAAATTGAACTGAATCGAACTATTTAACATTAAATCGAATTTATTCTAATGCTCATCAAATTAGTACAAAATATAGACTCTAACATTATCTTTTATTACTACAGTATATTTACTACTCTAACATTATTTTATTTACATTTAGCATGATACATTATTGCCTTGCCTCATATCGAGACAGAAAATGGGAAACCCTTTTATCTTTTCGGAACACCCACGTCTCAGAAAGGTTAAGTTGTCTGCTTCAAATTTACCGAAATCATGTAACAAGTCACTGGCATGTGCGCCGCTTTCTTATAAGGGTGAAGGCCCACTTGTGTTCTTGGGAACCTTTAATAGAGGACTCGGTTTTTATGTCAAAAGAATTTTGAGTCGGATCACGCCAATATTTCTGGTGAAAGATTTACTTTCGATTTTTACGATAACTTACAATGGTGAAGCCTCCCAAAGAACTAACTAGGAATTAGGAAATCATTCTAAACGTCAATCATTCCCAAAAATAAATGAAGAGACATAACATATAATATATACTGGAAATAATTGAAGAGAAATTAAAAATGGAAAAAATATTGGAGCATGATGA
Source organism: Carex myosuroides (assembly GCA_028015225.1). Taxonomy (NCBI): domain Eukaryota; kingdom Viridiplantae; phylum Streptophyta; class Magnoliopsida; order Poales; family Cyperaceae; genus Carex; species Carex myosuroides. The sequence continues at coordinate 5,190,143 of CM051476.1, forward strand.
AATATATAAATACACTCTGGTGCCTTTCCCTAATTATCCTCCCATGTGCATTTCTGGTTCATAACTTTTGTGGCACCTTGTGTAGCGAGTGGTGAAGCTGTTTTTACTATTTAGTAAGTGATATATAAGCTGTATTTTGTTTTAGATATTTGTGGCAAACTATATACTTTTCATATATGCTATTTCGATATTTGTAGAGTGACAACTTGTATCACGAGTTGTTACAATCCAATCAACATAGAAGTTTCCGTTTTCTCATTACCTCATTACGCTCTCCTTCTCTTTCTCTCTCTTACCCGTACACAGACCCACTATCTAATTGACCGTGTCGTATGCAATACTCATTACATTCTAACTGAGTGCAATACTTTCTAAGAGCAAAGAGAAAAAAAGTGTAATTCTTCCAATATTATTAAGAAAAATAAATATACATCAGTGTCCAAATTATTAAAAATTATGTAAATTTTTTTGTGCCAAGAATAATTAATTATAAGTTTGAGAAAATATACTAAAATTTTACGTAAGAATATAAGATAATATTTTTAAAAATGGTCAAATGAATATTATTATTTACCAATTTATTTTGATAACAGTTATAAAATAAAATGTCAAGATTCATCGAAGTCCAAAAAAAGATTATTAATATGATTTTTTAATTTATATAGATTACGGATCATTTGATTATTTTTACCAGATTTTTGTTAATTGACACAGTAATTGAATTGAATAAGTATATTGTCGATATAACCATTTTTTTTTAAGAAGAGAAATATATCGATGATCAAAATTACTAAAAATTATTAACAACTAAATTCATACAAGTAAGAACTAAAACGTGCTTTAATATTTAAATAAGTTGTGGATCAAATTCTCTAATATTTGATAATTTTTTTTGGGTTGAAACTCGGTAGGCAATTGTATTAATTAAAAAAAAAATTACAAGCTAGCTGTTACATGATATTAGACAACGAGTGTCTGTGAAAGTATTCAGCTGTAAATAAATAAACACACATAGGGGGTACGTGTATCCTGTGGACACAAATGTGATCATTCTTGCTTGATTTTAATGATAGGAGTCTAGTGATTGTTTCTACTGTGCGCATATTTGTCTTGTTTCTTCTGTCAAACTACACCGTATCGAACCCTTCCTTGTACATGACCGAGAAGACACTGAATCATACTGGACCGGGAACTCAATCAACTGAACCGGGACAGTCACCGCTCAGAGGAGTGTGCAGCCGAGAAGACACTGAATCAACCGAATCAGAAACTAAATCAACCGGATCAGAACAATCACCTCTCAGAAGGAGATCCTCCAGGGTTGGAGCCAGAAAAATTTATTAGAGCAAGAAAAGAAGAGAAGAAAAGCCAGGATACAAGTAAATAACCAACACAAAACAACAACAACAAACATATACTATAAATATAATATAATAATTATATGTACAACTCGTTCCACCTACTCTTTTATTGTCAAAGAAGAAAAAAAAATACAAAATAAGAGGAGAAAAAAACGAACTGACAGTGCGTATCGGCAACTCGTACCTTGTTCGGGCGACCGAGAAGTGAAGAACCGGCCGCTCAAACGACTCTGGTTTTTCTTTCGAATTTCGCCTGCTGTTGCCTTTCTGTCACCGCTTAGCAAAATCCTAAACCAGTGGCCGTTTGATAATTATTTCATCATTAATTAAATGTTGGTAAAATTTAATAGTCAATATTTCAATTAGCATTGAGCTTCAATTATATCAAAGTTGATGTAATATCCATCTAGATTACAGAAAGTTATTTCTAATAATATTCCTTTTGATTTTGACGATTCGTTGATCAATATCACAATTGTTAAATAATTATATTTATTCATTTTTTGATTGATCTAAATGTTTATTTAACTATTATGAACTTACATTTTAATTTTCAATAATACACATAAAATTTAAAATATGTGTTTAATCTTACATGCCCTTTGTCTTTTACCATTGCATATTTGACGATAAGGAATTAAGGACTTGATAATCAATCAAGTATTTCAAGCCAATAATATTTTGGTTTCCATCACCGCGGATATAGGGCCTTATAGGCTCACGGAGCCGTCATTTTTATTAATATCTAAAGTTAATAACAAATTAATAAATATACTCAAGTTAGTTGGATTTTTTTTTAAATACTCAAACCGGCCATTTAATAGCCGATTCTCATTTTTTTCTCAACTGGCCATTAAATAACTGGTTTGGGCATTTATATATGTGTGGAGGGTGAGACATTTTTTTCAAAATTCATTCTATCAAATTTCACACTATCTCTCCTCACTTTATCTCTTTCTCCCAAATTTCTCTTTCTTTTTCCAGATTTGCAAGTAAGTCTCTCTAATTTTTTTAAAATTTATTTTCAGTGCAAATTGGTTGTCAAATGTTAGAATTTGTTAGTAATGTACCAAAATTAGTATAATTTAGTTTTAATTAGTGTTAATTCCTTTTAGTTAGTTTTAATTATTTAATTTAGTATAATTTAGAGTAATTAACTAAATTTAGATTAATGTAGCGTAATTTAGTATAATTAGCATATTTTAGCATATTTTAGCGTAATTTAGAATAATTTCGCATTTTTTACCATAATTAGCATAATTAAGCATAATTAGCATATTTTAGCCTATTTTAGCATGTAAACATGTATTTTAGCATATTTTTAGCGCAATTAGCATATTTAAGCATAATTTAGCGTATTTTAGCGTAATTTAGTGCAAGTTATCTTAATTAGCATATTTTAGAATAATTTAGCATATTTTCACTTTTTTTAACATATTTTAGCTCAACTAGTATATTTTCACTTTGTATTGCAGATATACACGGGGCTTCGTGATAGACCTCTTTGGTTCTGTCATGTTTGCTGATTCCAGCGGTAATGCCGTCCGAATGATGTATCTCCCGCTGCTGGTAGACCTTGACACCCCGTCGAGCTACAACTGGGGTGGGGCTGTCCTAGCCCATCTGTACTACAGCATGTGCCATGGTTGTAAGGTAAGTCCCTATCTCTTTTCTTATTTAATTATTTTCTCAACCAATCTAAATACATTGACGGCTAATATTCTTGAACATGAAGAAGGAGGCGAAGCAAATGTATGGGCCGATACTTTTGCTGCAACATTGGTCATGGTCACGGCTACCGGTGGACCGACCTATCCCGAATGAGCCTCCGGCGTGGGAACAGCCCGATCAGTTCAAATGCCTGATATACAGCAAGAAATGGCACGGTACTCACCACTACAGGGATCAGGGCCACGGTGGTACCTTAGGTATCAGGCCGGTCCGAGGACAGCTGGAGAGTTTACTTGCAGAGCATATTGTCTGGACTTCGTACGATGAGCTCTACGAGACAGGGCTGGTCCTGAAGATTTTGGGGCCCGGGGCGGGAGAAAAATTTGGACCCTTTATGTACAATTTTTTTATCATAATAATATGTGGAGAACCCCTATTATATTTATCTTTAGAAAAATTAATATTAGAATATCTAATATGACCATTCTCAACAAGCAAATTTCTGAGTTTTGAATCTAAATCACTCACACTATAGGATCATATATATTTAATTATTTATAGATAACAAAGAATCTAAGCACTCAGATACATGATTAATTTCTTCATTATTTTCACTAGTCTCATTTTCAAGCACATTTGTTATTTCTTCATTTATCTCATTTTTATTTTCAAACATATTTGTTGTTTCTTGATTTACCTTATTTTGGTTTTCAGATACATTTCTTGTTTCTTCATGCACCTCACTTTCAACTTGGTTTTCCAAAAACTCATTTTGTGCTTTAAAAGCTCTTGAATATAACATTTTTAAGGTTTTAGTTTTTCTTCTCCTCTCTTTATGTTTTCTAAGAAACATTGTTTTAAATTAAAAATAAAACAAAGTAATAGAAGGATAGAGTCTAGGTAATGAGGCAGACGTAGCGCTAAGCTGCCGGCAATCCAATCCAGAGGCCGCATCGATACATCGGCCTCGCCCTAACCAAACACCGCTTCCATCTTCGTCTCACACTCGCTATCGCAGAACGAGATCGTGACTCGTGAGAAGAGCTAGGTTTCTTAATTTCTTTCTTCCCTCATTTGTTGATTTACAGAGAAGAAACGGCGGTCGGCAGAATTAGGTTTATTAATTTTTTTCTTACTTCGTTTGTCGTTTCACAAAGAAGAAACGAAGTTTTATTTTCGACCCTATTAAATTGTTGACTTTTGTTTGTCGTTTTTAACATATACAATTTTTTTTTTTGGGCCCGGGGCCATCGCTCTGGCTACCCTGGGTCAGGGCCAGGCCTGCTACGAGAGTCACAGGTTGCTGGGGATTTGTCTGGAGCAGCAGGAGAGATGGTGGTACAGAGGTCCACTAGTCTACCTCTGGATAGTGGAGCACCACTATCCAGATCGGGTACTCCGTCAGTTTGGTTAAGTGTCATTGATTCCCGCAGATCTAGATTTACTGAGGTCTGAGATCAAAAGCTACACCAGTAAGTCATATTATATTATCTATTATCCCATATTACTTGATAGATTTGTATTGCAACTAACGTATTCCTTATAGTACTAGCCAAGGTTCATATGGAGGCAGAGACTGGAGTGAGCATTATAGAGAGTATTACGCTAGGGCAGTGGCTCCGAGAGACACCGATATATGGTAGATGCCAGATGATTTTACGCAGACCCTAGGACATCCCTATTGAGATATGAGTCTTGGTACTTGCGGGTCTGCATGGTATCAGTGTATTTACAGGGCGATTACGGTAGCTTCCTACGCTAGAAGATCCAGGAAGACCCAGAGGGTTACACCCCCAACAATCACAAATGGGCTCGCGTGGTAATGCACCTAAAATAACAAATTTTTTTACTAACTGATTAGTTCATAAATTTTTTATCTAACAAATTATTTTTTTTTGACAGCTTTTAGTGGCACTTAAATGTTGCGCGCATGGGATCAAGATGCTGGGAAAAAGGGGCTGGAGATCTTTTGGGTGTTTGTTATTGAAGAGCCATGCCAATTTTGTTGAGGATGTCGGGCATGAGGGGTAGCTCATCAACATTCTACGAGACGCCCGAGAGAACATCGACTGACGTAGGGTAGATCCGGCCGAGCCTGACGCCCCCTCGTTAGAGCTAGTGAGATGCCATCTCCCTCTCCGAGAGCAACCAGAGTGGGACTACCATCGTTGGGTATTGTCCCTGACTGGCTGGCATACATTCTATGATGCGCAGGGACGTCCAGTTCACCCTTCGGTATGTCATATTTCTTTAGCTGTCAAGTTAGTACAAATTTCTTTCTTTAGAGCAAATTTACTTAATTATTTGTATGATTGCAGGGTCCAGCTTACATGCCGCCACTGCCAGCGCAGCAGGAGCCTCTGGAGTTCTTTCCTATAGAGAATGAGGGGCCATCTTTCAGTCTGGATGACTTCGAGTTCGGATTCCCTCCGGAGTTTAATCCTCCGAGACGACGATACGATACAGAGCTACCTTATAATAGAGAGGCCAGTGGTGTCCGGTCTCAGTCTCAGCCTGACTTTGCAACTGAGTTGGCAGCATCTATCTTCTCTACACCCCTGCGAGTCCCTAGGGGTGAGGATGAGAATGTCTGGGATACCGAGGTACTGATGAACATAGGCCGAGGCTGATGCCGTTACACCTGATCAGGGAGGATGGGAGGAACTCCCCGACAGAGAAAACATGGGACATGCACCTCAGCGATGGTCCCCTCTGGTGGTCATCGCCGCTGAGTCCTGTATTTTATGGTAGTTTTAGTTAGATTGTTTTGTTGTATTTATGTTTGGTATACTATGTTGGATATTTTATGTTTGGATTATCTTATGTTTTGGTTATTTTTTATGTGCTACTTTATAGTGTTTTTATGGTAGTATTTATATCTTTTTTTAGATCTTTTTTGTCACTAAATTATACTAAAATAAACTAAATTATGCTAAATTATACTAAAATAAATTGAGAGAGTTAGAATAGATAAATAACAAAACAAAAATAACAACATGCATACTACTACATAAAATCTAAATAGAAAATACTACAATAACATAAAATACACACCACATATTCTCATATAGCAAACACTATAACTTAGGAGTAGTGAAACTCTCCTGTCGTCTTCGAATGCCTGCAACAACACGCAACACACTCTCATGTTTGGAAACGATAATCGTTTACCAAATCAGCATTCTTGTCAATACATTTGGGGTGAACTCCTGCGCCACAGAGATGACAAAAGAACATTTCCTCAATGTCTCCATTGGCTTGACACGTGGGGCACAATAGCCATTCAGGTGGAGGGTCGATATTGCCGAAGTTCTTGTAAAGAACGGTTCTAATAATCAGATCCTCTGTGGTAACATATTATTCAACATCTTTGGGTGGAAACCCTAAACGAGATAAGTGTCTCTTTAAGCGGGCTTCACCCGTCCAAAACATATTAGCGAGTGATATGTGAGCATTGCATGCGGTTTCACTTCCTCCTTTTTGAAGTTCGGATTTGGGTGCCATGGTAAAATCTAGAGTTTGAAATGAAAGTTATGGATTAGACAATTTATATTAATTCTAAACAATTTCTAAAAAATTAAATAAATAAATAAATAAAAATAAAAATAAATAAATAAATGAAAAATAATAATAAATTTACAGAAAAATTGCTTCAAATATCGTCATTTTCACCTCAGAAATCGCCTTGTCCTTCTCTTTTTCTATTCCTCTCTTTCTGATATGTGGGTTTGAGTGAGTTGTGAGAGGTAGGAGAGAGAAAGATGAGTATTTATCGGATCTGAAACAACAACAAAAAAATATCCTAACCGGTCATTAAATGGCCGGTTGAGAATAAAATTAAAAAATAGCTATTAAATAGTCGGTTTAGACATTTTTAAAAATATCCAGTTAAGTTGGACATTATTATTATTTTATAATTAATTTTGGATATTAATAAAAATGGCGGCTGACGGAGTGACGGAAGTATCCGTGATTTTTATTTTTACCCAAAAAAAAATATATTTTAATATAAATAACCAGATTTTTAAAAGATTTTTATTTCTACTCAAAACGCTAAGAATATTTGCGGTTCGAATTAAAAATTCGGAACGCTAGGAATATCAGCGGTCCGAATTCTTAATTCGAAACGCTAGGATTCCTAGCGGTCCGAATTCTTAATACGGAACGCTAATATTCCTAGCGTTCCGAATTCATAATTCAAAACTACAGTCGCCAACCTTTTCATTTATTATTTTATTAAATGGTAATTTTTCACCGATAACCCTAAAGTTATTTTTATTACAAAGAATTATATTATAAAAACTTATCAATAATATAAAATTTCATTTATTATTATATTAAATGGTAATTTTTCACCGATAACCCTAAAGTTATTTTTATTACAAAGAATTATATTATAAAAACTTATCAATAATATAAAATTTCATTTATTATTATATTAAATGGTAATTTTTCACCGATAACCCTAAAGTTATTTTTATTACAAAGAATTATATTATAAAAACTTATCAATAATATAAATTTTCTTTTATTATTTTATTAAATGGTAATTTTTCACCGATAACCCTAAAGTTATTTTTATTACAAAGAATTATATTATAAAAACTTATCAATAATATAAAATTTCATTTATTATTATATTAAATGGTAATTTTTCACCGATAACCCTAAAGTTATTTTTATTACAAAGAATTATATTATAAAAACTTATCAATAATATAAAATTTCTTTTATTATTTTATTAAATGGTAATTTTTCACCGATAACCCTAAAGTTATTTTTCACCGATAACCCTAGAAATTTATTCACCGATAACCCTAAAGTTATTTTTATTACAAATTATTGATAAGTTTTTATAATATAATTTTTTGTAATAAAAATAACTTTAGGGTTATCGGTGAAAAATTACCATTTAATAAAATAATAAATGAAATTTTATATTATTGATAAGTTTTTATAATATAATTTTTTGTAATAAAAATAACTTTAGGGTTATCGGTGAAAAATTACCATTTAATAAAATAATAAATGAAAAGGTTTAATATAGTAATAAATGAAAAGGTTGGCAACTGTAGTTTTGAATTATGAATTCGGAACGCTAGGAATATTAGCGATCCGAATTAAGAATTCGGACCGCTAGGAATCCTAGCGTTTCGAATTAAGAATTCGGACCGCTGATATTCCTAGCGGTCCGAATTTTTAATTCGGACCGCGGATATTCCTAGCGTTTTGGGTAGAAATAAAAATCTTTTAAAAACCTCGTTATTTATATTAAAATATATTTTTTTTTGGGTAAAAATAAAAATCACGGCGGAAGTATTGTACAAGTCTACAATACTCTATATCAGGATATTCCAATATTTCCCCCTAACAGAACCCCCATGGGCCCCATCCCCGGACAAAATAGAAAGACCAAAAGAGAGGAAAAATAAAAATAAAAAAATAACACGAACCTATCCTTCCATTCATCTCCTAGTTCGCATCTTCCCTTCTCTTTCTCTGAAATCCCTCTCTGGCTGCGTACCTCAACTCAACTCATAAGATCTAGTACCATGGATCCGAGTGAGGAACGCCTGAGGCAGGTTCTAGGGACCGGTTTCGATATCTGGTCTCTCATCGACACGGCAATCGCCGTTGCGGTGCACGACCACCCTGCCGACCTCCGCCTCCGCAGGGAAGGAATTGTCCAGTCTCTCTATGCCCTGACCCCGTGCCGAAACTGCGATCCAAACCGATCCAACTTCGCAAATGGGCACGGGCCCGATTCGACCCGCACCAACGGGGACGGATCGGTGGTAACTCTTGTTAACGGGGATGGTCCGGTCGTAAACCCTGGTTATGGTATCGAAGAATCGCCAGACATGAGAGCTGTTTCTCCTACACCATCGCCTGAGCTGGAAATAAGACATACAGAACGGGAAGATGAGAATGAAACAGAGGCATCTATTCGAGAGATAATCTCGATGAGGGAGTTCTTGGAAGATACTGAGCAATGGGTTATTTTCTTTCTTTCTGTTACATTGTTTTATTTAAGTGCCTTATTAATTCTTACTAATTTTTGTGATGCTTAATCTCTATTTATTTTTCTTTCAGTCCGATGAAGAATCGTTGGTGTGTCTCCTGCAGAGTCTGGCAGATATGGACGTCACTTATGAAGTTCTCTTCGTAATCAATCCATACTTGTCCAAAAATCTGCATAAATTTTAAGATACTACAATTTTCTAGTTACTTATAAATTTCTGGATTCAGCAAACGGATATTGCGCGCCATGTGACTGCTATCCGCAAGCAACATCAATGCGAGGAGGTGCGCCAATTGGCCAAGCATATTATCAGGTAAAAGAAATAGAAATAATTTTTTTGAAAATAGTATCAGATTCGCTGGATTTTCACTTTCTTTAACTGGGGTTGCAGCAAGTGGAAGATGCTGCTGAACGCGCAAATGAAGACTAATTCCGCGTGCGACTCTTCCTCTTCGCCTGTTCCCAGTAAGCGACTTAATTTTTAGTTTACTTGCAAATTTACCCAGAATTTGATTTTCAAATCGAACTTTTAACAAACCAGTTTTATTTTGACCCACCACCGCAGCTGAAAATGGCTCGCCTCAGATGATCGCTCCAAGGAGCCGCCACCAGAATTCCAGTGGGCCCCATGTGAGAATTATCGCAAAAATCTTTTGCTACATTCCGAATTTTTTTTATAGAAAATAGTTGATGAATAATAATAATTGCAATAACAAATTTTGATTGGTTGCTACTTTTGAACACGCAGGAGTTCGTGCGCTCGCCGAAGCGGCAGAGTGAGTGATGCGATGGAATTCCAAAAGACGAGCATATTCGTTCTTAGGAATTAGTTTAATTAGCCCCTATGAATCTCAGAATATTACAAATAATTATCCAACTTCATAATCTGTACTAATATGATTAATGAAGTCGAATGTTTGGATTTGCTGGAGCAGATGGAGTAGGCTCTTCGGAGAGAAGCGGGTCGGATTATTTACCATCCAAGGCAGGATCCAGTTCGCGAAGCGAGGCGAGAGCCAAGCCTGCCACCAACGACCGTTTTTCCATCCCATCTGTCGCCCCTCCAGCTGTAAGACAGTACTCGTTTGTCTAAACAATTCCTACAACTAGAACTAGAATAAGAAAACGAATATTATTTTACTAATAATATTAGTAGATATTCTCCCCATGATTACTAATGGAGGGACTTTTACTTCGGTAGGCAACTCAAAATAGTTTTTGTGCATTGTGAACGGCAAAATTTAAATAGTTTTGGTTGATTAACCAAAATATATATATTTTTTTTGCAATAATGACATGTTTTACATGCAGTACTGCTTGCTGGGAGAATAGTTAAGACTTGGATCGATGCGTTCTATGCACCATAAAAATCATAAATCAGCAAACTAATTCTTTATAGTTTGGTTGTGACTTGTGAACATAATCTTAATCAGAGCTCATTTTGATTTGCTTTCAAAATTATCCAGAAGAGGAAGGAGAAAGAGGATAGCTTGGCTGACCAAGCAAGACTGGAGTCCGCCAGGAAAAAGCTACAAGAGAACTACCAAGAAGCCCAAAATGGTACACAAATAATTCCATTATTTTTTCTGCTAACAAATAATTCTTTCACAGCCTTAAAAAAAGCCCTTTAACAAATAAATGTCCTATATAAGCCATTAAAATAGGGGAATTCTTTTTTGAAGAGGATTCTATAGTTTTTTTTTTTTTTTAAAAGAGAGAGAGAAACAGGGGATATTAAATGCGCCGCCTTTAAAATATGGAGTACTTGATGGTTTGGGAGACGTGCAATATTTTCAAACTTAAATTAAGGGCTAACAATGCTCTTCTGAAAAACTGAATCAACTAATTTAATATGCCTTCTTTTCTTCTAATTTTAGCTAAGAAGCAAAGGACTGTTCAAGTGATGAGCATAAACGAGATCCCCAAGCCGAGGAACGGCTTTATCCGCAGGGGGGGCTCCACCTCAAGGAACCGCTGAGCCGCTTCCGACTATATATATATATAACTCCTGGTCCCATTGATAGGTTAAAAAGTTTATCGGTGAACAGAAGTGGATCGTGTCCAGAACAATTATTGCGAATTTGCGGCAAATGTCGCCATCCTTTTTCTTTTCTTTATTTCCAACTGATATCTCTCTGCTGTAGCAAAATGGAGACAGGTCCGAGCAGAAATGAGGCACTTGCCTCTTCTTGGATCCCGGGAGGTAGTGGGCCCCTAAAAGAATATAATATATGACCGGCATTTTTAAGAGATTTTTATTTTGCTTTCTCACATACTGTTTCGAATAGTTTTATTGCTTGCAAGTGTAAGGCACTGCAAGTGTGGCTAGCTTTCTTGAGATATTTTGTGAAATCTTAATTACTTTAGAAAATATAAATATTTATTTGCGTTATTCAGCCAGCATAAGTTAACTTTTAATTGAAAAAAAGTACTTATTTATGGGCTCGTTGAATTATATATAAAACGTATAATAAATCGGCATTTCTTTGTTCAATATAACTAGTTCGGGATAGGGCGGTTAATGAAATCGAGTTCGAGCGAGTTGAGGTATGCTCGTATTTGGTTCATTAAGTTAATGAGCGAGTCAATTCGAGTATAAAAGACAATACTGAGTCAACAAATGTGCTCGTGCTCAACCTGTATAACAACTTGAGTTGACTCATAACTCGTTAAGCAACTTGTTAAGATTTAAGACCAATTAACGTTTGAATTTTAAGCAATTTGAATTTCTTAAATTCGAAAGTCCTATAAAAAAACCAAAAATCAAAACAAATAAAACAATTTCTGATAAAGAAAAGAGGGGTTGCAGAGCCATTGGGCGGCCCCTAGACTGGGGCCATAGTGGCATTGGGCGCCCCCCAGTCTTAGGGACCGCTAAACCGTTTGGCGGCCTGGATATTTGTCGAATTTCTCCAAAACTGGATATTTTGATTGTTTTTTTTTTGGGTTATGCTATAAATAAAAATTTCGGAAATTTAACGCACAAAAAAACACTAAATTTTTGAATTTAACATAATTTAACAACCAAACAATAAATGTCAATCGACCAAACAGTACATAATTTAATATAAATAAACAACCAAACAGTACATAATTTAATATAAGCAAATAGTCAAACAGTACATAATTTAACAAAAAATTGTCCATAAGCAAATAGAGAGAGTATAGATGGAGAATGAAAGGAATTGTGATTTGAGTTTGGATCCACTCGGTTAGGGTCTGGTGGTGTTGGTTGGAATGCTGGGTCCTTTCGCATTCTCTTTTCTCTCCGTTTTCATTTCACAATTCCGTGACTACAAGTAGAGTGGGAAAAATGGCACGGCGGAGCCAGCTCCATCACGGAACGGCACGGCACGTGTGTCAGTTACGTGCCATGACTCGCTTGTCCCGTGCAATGCTTATCTTTTGAAACTTTGGCACGGCACGACACGTGAAAGATTTAGTCACGGCACGACACTTAGTCACGCGATCACGTATAATTATGGCCATTAGATATTTGATTTAATAGTGAATCTTGAATAAACTAACTTAAATTATGATTAAATGGTCACGCGAGTCACGTATAGTCACGGCACGTTTAGGCATGGCTTGACTCACGTGGTGTGACCATTCGCCTTGACATTTTGATCACAGCACGGCACGACACGTGAAAAAATAAATTTAATCACGGCACGAGACCAAAATCACAGCATGTTAGTCACTACAAAGCACGGCATGCAATTTTTTTCGACTCTTAACTACAGTAACTACAGGTCTACAACTATGAATAACACTGTAACCGGTAAATCTACAGGAATATCTTGCTCGTGTTGGCGGCTGCTCATCAGCGCATGTGTATTGGAGGTGGGGCCCACAAGTTTTGAGCGGCCAAATTACCCGCGACAGTGAGGGTCTGCTTCTGTATTTTTGGTCTGCTGGGTTTGAAACCATGTAATATTCGTGTCGAATACCTTAATTAGTTAACTCTTGAACGCCGCAACATAGTTTATATGGATAAGACCGCAGGATGTGCAAAATGGTTTTATTTATTCTTCAACTTTCCTAATAAACCCTTGTGGTATTTAAAATCACAAAATATTTTTCCTTGACAGTAATTATAATTATTTAAATGTACTTATCCTCTGGTGTAAATTTCAGATTAGCCTTTTTCTTTTTCCTAAAATGTTTATCATCGTCACGAGCATAACTAGTATAATATTTTAATATATTTTATGACTATGCTGATAATTTTTTTGCTTTTATTATTTAATAACAAAAAATATGAATAAAAATATTGTCATAAGACAGATACTTTATAAATTAATCCGGTTAAATTAAAATAGCTTATTGGTTCTAAATAATAATATATGGTCTAAAATACAGAGAGTTTGGCGCAGAGCATTTGAGTTTTGTAACATTGTGAAATACAAAATTGATATTATAAACTAAAATTGATTTATAATTTCGCATTTGATAACATGGTTTAAATTTATATTTCAATTAAACAACTTTGTTCGTTTTGTTTTTTTATGTATTTGTTTTATTTTAAGAAAAATATAATAAAAATTTATCAAAATTTATAGGATCAATTAAATATAATTTATAAAAAAATATTACTACTTACCAATTACAATTTTTTTTTTTCAAATCTTTCATAGAAACTGTAAAGTCGTGAAGAAAAATCAAATTTTCAATCTTTAGATATCACAATCTTAAAACTTTTTTTCTAACCAATTGAGATACTTCCTCTCAATTACAAATTCTTCATCATACAAAACTACACAGTATATCTTGGTTAACAAAAAAATATTACTAAAAACAATTAAGTCGGTCAAAGACTCAAAAGTAACGCAATGCTTGGACATTAAAATGTATGCAAGAGAAAGGAGAGCTGTGTGTTATGCACGTGTCTCTTGCATTTTTTTCTCTGGTATTTCTAGTGGAGTTCTCCGTATCGCCTCCTGATTTCTTCTTTACTTCAGCTGTTTTGACTCACCACGCGCCTGGATGTAGTAGAATAGGTTCACAACAAATTTCATCGATGACCTGTTCATTTTTATGAGAGAACTCTGAATCACGCTTTGCCCGTGAGTCGTGATCGACGAATCTCATGCACTGACACATTAAACATTAGAGGAGACTGGAGAGTCTCAAGAGTGCTGGCAGTGTTGCACTGTTGCGTGTCGAGCAGCTATTGTCTCTTGTCTTGTTTTGCTTTTTGTGCAGATTCCCGTGTATGACATTATGTTATCATTTGATTTCTCCTTTTAATCCATACTTTTAATCCATACTGACAAATCAAAAGTTCGGGTTCGGTTCGGCGAGGTCAAAAATTCGTGATTCGGGTATAATTCAGGAATGATTCGGTACAACAAGAAAGGAAAAAAAAAACCCCAAAAAAAAACGTAAAAAAAAAATTTTTTTTTGAAAAAATTCAAAATTTTTTTTTCCGGTTTCTTCGCGTTTTTATCATGAATAATTCGTAATTCGCATTTTATACGCGTTTTATTCGGGAATAAAATGTATTATACGTTTTTCCGCGTATTAAACGGAGTTTGGTGCAGTTATGTATAAAAAACGAATTATACGCGTATAATTCGCGTATTTTGTTACTATGCTTTAATCCAATCGTTTTGATCTACCACATACCTGACTATAGAAGAAGTGACGTACAAGATTCAGTGTATGCACTGTTCATTGAATCATTCTTCAGTTGCACATTAAATAATCTGAGAAACATAATGTAAAAATCTGTACAACTTCTTGTATTTGTACTTCTACCCAAGTTGTAATTGTTTGTCTGGGATCCAAATCTGTTGAAATTCCAGTACAGGAACAGTGTTCTTGAAATTTCTGAAATTCAGAATCCAACCATTGAACTGTTTTGAGATACGTGCACAGAAAAACTAGCTGTTTTGAGATGCACACACAGAAAAAATTGAACGGCTGAATTCTGAATTTCAGAAATTCCAGAAACAATGTTCATGGAATTTGGATTTCAGCAAATCCGATTCCCTTTGTCTGGGATATATCCCTCTATTATTTTTGCGATAACATTTTATTTTTTTGAGAAATGTTCTGGCCTCTTTCGAGCTATCATACTCGACCGTGTCTTTAACTAGTTTAACATAATTTTTTTTTTAATTTTATCTAGCTTTTATTTCCAACGTTAATATTCAAGCTTTTAAAGTTCTGTTTGTAACCTTTTACAATGCTCCTCGTAAATATTTAAACCTCTATAAGCCTCAGTCTATAACCATTTAAATATTTAATTCCACCATTTAAACTACTACGTTCAAGCATTTAAACCTCTGATGTCGATCATATAGTATCACACGTTTAAATCTCTGTGTACTACCGTTTAAAGTAGTTGTGTCAAGCTTTAAAGTACTTGTGTAAAACATTTAAATAGTTTCGATGTCAGATTTAAAAGATTGTAGAATGAGGTTTAAAAGTTTGAGAATTTAAACTTCTCATGGGTTTTACTTAAAAAAAATAAAAACAACGACTTTGAAAAAACGCAAAAGTATTTCTTCATGGATCTCATTTGAAAGAAAAATTGAGTAGAAAACATTTGTATTTTTAGATTCGCTAAATTCATGACGGATCGTCGGAAAAATGGACGAGAATGATCAGAAGAAAAAAAAAAGTGAGTGAAAGGAATTTTTTCTTTTTTGGCTTGAAAAGAAAAGTAATTAGGAGTTAAAACTACTCAGATTTAGAATTTAAATGTTTGTATATAGAGATTTAAATGCTTGTGAGTAGCATTGTAAAATGTTATAAACATAGCTTTAAATGATTGGATATGAGTGCTGAAAATGAAAGTTAGACATTAAATACTTGAGGGGCGCGCTTGAGATTTATTTTGAAGACAATTATCAGACTTTTTTTCTTCGATATTTTATTAACTTAAATCTGTTTTCTGAGTTCCGTTTCGGAAATAGAAATTCGTTTGTTGGATACTAAGTTAAATAGTTTCACAGATTCAATCCAAAATGAGTATCAAAAAATTAATATGACTGAAATCTAATTAAACTAGGATTAACTTTGATCATAAAAATAATACAAAATTTTTGAAATAAATTTTACTGGATCTAGATTAAAAAAAATTATAATCTTGCTATGAATTTTTTTTAATTAATGAATTTTATAGAGAGAAAAAATTGAATCATACAAGCGGTGTGCTTATTTTGCCGAAATTTTTATTATTACTATTTGAAAAAAAGATAAATAAAACAATTATAAAATCTGAAAATTTATATTTTTGACACGACCGCAACTCAAAGTTACCGTTGCGGATATAAATGGAATGTCCGCAACTTCAATTTGCTAACAACAATTTCTATTTTTTTAATTCTCCCAGCCGCTGCAACAAACCTTTTTAACTTTTTTGTGGGCCCCGTTTTTCACAGTCAATCAGAACACGTTAAATGGTCAAAGGTGTTTTAAAAAAAAAGTTATTTGTCCGCCGTGTTAAAAATAAAATTCTCATATAGTATTTTTTGTTTATTTATTTTCGAATAGTAAAAATAAAAATTTCAGGCTCATTTTGTCTCTTTTACATGATACAATGATTTGTCACCATTCAATTGAAAATTGAATATTTATTGTTATCAGGGGCCATAAAAACTTAAACAATTGAAATGAATTCAAACCCTTTCACGATGTAGGAGTTAATGCGCGACAATCATTACGTGGATGGAGTAAAATCTTACATTGACTTTCTGTGGAATTATTTCATTGAAAATAAAAGCTACAACTTGTTTTTCTATTGTTTATCGTGACAATACTATTCGTCTATGCAATATTGTTTAGTTTTTGGTATTGATATTTTGGATAATGATTTTAACAGAGCTGGCTTCATGTAGTGCACATATCATAAAATTAAAGCATCATATATTACACATGGTCTGTGCACTGCATGAAGTCAAAACTGCTCTGTTAAAATATTTACCCGATATTTTCAATAAAAAGTAAATTTTAACATATTGATTGATACTTTTTTTTTAGAAAAAGATTAATTGATATTATTTACGGGTTGATGTCACGGGATTGATAAGAGATAATTACGAGGGAGGAGACTTGACTACTTTTACGTGTATTATGTAACGATAAGATACAACAACAATGAGTGTGTGTCTCCTCATGTATCGGAGGGAATAACATAGGCGGATGTAAGAAGCTAATATGGGGTCAATTGACCTTATTTTTTTTTAATTTTTATATTAATGTATAATTTTAAACAATTTTCTAATATGTATTCATTTAGTATACTGGTAAAATAGAGAAGAGAAGAAGAGATGTATTTGAATATCTTTGTTTCTGTATATTAATTTGAGAAGAAAGGTTTACAGCCTATATAAGGCGATTACAAGTGCATTGCTGTACTAAAAGTTAAATAAGAATGATTTGCTGTAAATAAAACAAAAACTGAATTCTGTTATTCTCTGATAATAGAAGGCTGTAGAAGGATCTTCTTTGTTGTAGTTATCTCAAGTATTGGTAGAAATGGAGAGATCCAGTGGGTTAACTATTACGCCCCCCGCAAGCCGAGTGACATCAGTCACGGTGAGCTTGGATAAGAGGAATTGGAAGCGAGAAGTAGGCAAGGGCTTAGTCATGATGTCCGCTAATTGATCTTTGGAGCATAGAAATCGAACGAACAACTCTTTGGAGACGACCCGTTCGCGAACAAAGTGGTAATCAATCTCCACATGTTTGGTGCGAGCGTGAAACATGGGGTTTGAAGCCAAAAAGGTTGCACCCAAGTTGTCGCACCACAAGGTGGGAGGAGAGGTGAGTGGCATGCGGAGTTCTTGGAGAAGGTATTGAATCCAGAGAAGTTCGGCACAGGTAATGGCGAGACTGCGGTATTCGGCCTCGGTGCTAGAGCGGGAAACGGTGGGTTGCTTTTTGGCACTCCAAGAGATGAGGTTTTGGCCGAGAAAGATGCAAAACCCAGAAGTAGAACGTCGATAATCTAAAGAGCCTGCCTAATCAGCGTCGCTGTAGGCATGAAGGGTAAGGTGAGAATCAGAGTGAAAAGTGGTGCCATGATGTAATGTACCGCGGATGTAGCGCAAGATGCGTTTGACAGCAGACCAGTGATTGACGGTGGGGGCATGCATGAACTGAGAGACTTTGTTGACCGCAAAGGAGAGGTCAGGTCGAGTGATTGTAGCGTATTGGAGAGCGCCAACAATGCTTCGGTATTGATGGGGGTTGTCGAAGAGGGTGCTGTCAGACTGGGAAAGGGTGGTATTGGGAGTCATAGGAGTGGGGCAGGGTTTAGAGGTGTGCATGTTGGTTCGGGTTAAAAGGTCTTGAAGGTATTTAGTTTGGTTGAGGTGGAGGCCGAAAGAAGCGGTGTGGACCTCGATACCTAAGAAGTAGGTGAGAGGGCCAAGGTCTTTGATGGAGAAGGCATGTTGGAGGTGTGAAATGCATGTATGAATGTGGGAGGGATTGCTGCCGGTGAGCAAAATGTCATCAACGTAAATTAAAAGCATGGTGGTGTGTTTGGAAGAGTGGGATATGAAGAGGGAAGGGTCATAGTTGGAAGCGGTGAAGCCAATGGTGAGGAGAAAGGAGGTAAGTTTGGTGAACCAAGCCCGAGAGGATTGTTTGAGGCCATAGAGAGCTTTGGTTAAGAGGCATACATGATCAGGATGGTCAGGGTCAATAAATCCAGGAGGTTGGGTCATGAGAACTTGTTCGGTGAGATCACCATTAAGAAAAGCATTGGGAACATCAAGTTGGCGGATTGGCCAATGCGAAGACACCGCGATGGAAAGGATGATGCGAATGGTGGTGGGGCGAACCACGGGGCTGAAAGTATCAAAATAGTCTATACCTTCGGTTTGATGATATCCTTTAGCGACCAAGCGTGCTTTATATCGTTCGATGGAGCCATCAGCACGCCTTTTGATGCGGTAAACCCATTTGCATCCAATAGGGTGTTGGTTTGGTTGTGGAGGAATGAGAGTCCAAGTGTTGTTAGCGGCGAGAGCATTCATCTCAAGGGCCATGGCATGTCTCCATTCGGGTTTTGTGTTAGCTTGAGTAAAAGAGGTGGGTTCGGTTTCAAGGGAGGTAGAGAATGCTATGTGGTCGGGGTAGGTGCGAATCTTACGTGTATTGTCTTTAGTTCGGGTTGTCATGTGATGTGTAGAGGTGAGGGGAGGGTCGGTTGGAGAAGAGGGGGTTGTAGCGGATCCAGGTGAAGAAATGGTAAGCTGGGAGGTGTCGGCTGGTGAGGAGGCCAAAAGAGGAGTGTCGGCTGCAGTAGTTGAAGTGGGCTGTGTAGGAGAAGTGGGCTGGTTAGTAAGAGGGAGGGGCTGCTGTGGTGAATTGGGCTGAGGAGAAACAGGCCGAGAGGAGGGGTGTAAAGGTTGTGGTGGAGTATGGGCTGGGATTTCGGGCTGAGGAGTAGAAAGAGTTATTGGGCTGAAAATATGAAAGGGAAAGGGCTGGGAGGTTTCGGCAATATGTTCTGAAGGCAGGGAGGAAGGGTTTTTAAATGGAAAGGAGTTCTCATCAAATTCAACATGGCGGGAAATGTAGAGTTTATTGGAAGGCAAGTGAAGACAACGGTACCCTTTTTGTGATGTAGCATATCCAAGAAAAAGGCAAGAAAGAGCACGAGGTTCGAGTTTATTGGAGTTGTAGGTCGGGTATAAGGAAAACACGTACAACCAATAACTCGAAAGAAAGAGTAATCAGGTTGTTTGTTGAAGAGGGTGGTATAAGGAATGTTGGCCGAATGGTTAGGTAGTCGGTTGATGAGGTATACGGTGCTAGAACATATCTCATCCCAATAGAGAGAGGGGAGAGAGGCATGGGTCATGATGGCAAGGGATAACTCTATGATGTGTCGGTGTTTGCGTTCGGCCAAACCATTTTGCTCGGGTGTATAGGGACAAGTAGTTTGGTGTATAATGTGAGGAAATTGTTTGGTGATAGGAAGGTATTCGGTTCCGCCGTCGGTTCGCAAAGTTTTGATAGTAGTGGAGAGAAGGTTTTCGACTTGAGCTTTAAAGCGGGAGAATATAAAAGGTACTTCACTTTTATTTTTCATAAAGTAGATCCAAGTATAACGAGAGAAATCATCAATAAAAATCACATAAAATCGAAAGCCATTAAACGAAGGTATAGGACATGGACCCCATACATCGGAGTGTATGAGTTCAAGGGGAGAAGAGGTAGAAGAAAGAGAGGGAGAGAAAGGCAATTTATGCGATTTCGCTAAACAACAATCATGACAAGTGTTTAACTTTAGGGAATTACAAGGTAAATTTGCATGGCAAAGTACATGTAAAGTAGTAGAAGAAGAAGGGTGGCCTAAGCGAGCGTGCCATATGTCGGCGCTAGCACGAACACCTAGAAAAGCTTGAAGTGATGATGTAGAAGGTGGAGTGAAAGTGAAGAGGCCATTAGTGCATGGGATTTTGAGGATGGTAGCCATGGTGGGGAGGACCTTAAAAGAGCAAAAGACATGAGAGAATTCAAGTGTTAGATGAGGATTATCTAATAAAAGTTGAGATACACTAATGAGATTTTAGAGAATTTGGGGACATGTAGAATATTGGTTAGTGAAAGAGAATGAGTAGAAAGAGAAAGAGTAGTAGAACCAATGTGAAGAATTGGTAAACCCGCACCATTGCCAATTTGGAGAGAGTCGGTGCCATCATAGTTGAAAAAGGCGGATAGATTGTTGAGGTCATTGGTCACGTGATTGGTGGCACCGGAGTCTAACACCCAATCGGAGGAGGAAGCGGTGGTGGTTTGTGGTTGTGCAACATAGGCTTGAAAGTGAGATGGTTTGCCTCGGTAAGTTGGGTCATGATCGTAACGAAAGTAGCAAGCCTTGGCAATGTGACCAAATTTGGAACAAATTTGGCATTGGGGTTTACTGTTGGGATCAGCAGGGGCTCTCGGTGCAGTGTAATTGGGTCGGGTGGTAGGGGTAAAACCAGGAGCAGTAGGCCGGTTGGGATTATTAAAAGCAGGTCTGGGCTGGTATTGATTTGGGCTTTGGAACCGGGTTTGGTTATAGGCTGGTGGGTTGGTGTTTCGGTTGTGAGTATTGGAGTAATTAAATTTAGGCCTGACAAGAAATGCATTTGGGGAGTCAACAGAGGGAAGAGAAACAGAAGCATTGGAGGTCTGACCTTGGAGGCGTGATTCGTAGCTCAATAGCATACCGTGGAGATCGGCGAAGGTAAAGGGCTGATGCCGGCTGGAAGTGGTGACCGAAGTGACAAACGAATTATACTCCGGTCCGAGACCATTTAGTAATGCCGAGGTCAGATCGCCATCGCTCATAGGAAAACCAATAAAGGAGAGTTCGTCAGCTAGGGCACGGAGGCGATTTAGGTAGTCGGTGCAGGAACTAGTCCCTTTGGCAGTGGAGTTGATTTGGCGGCGAAGGTCAGTCAACCTAGCATTGGAAGCTGCCGAGTAAGATTGCTTGAGGCGGGACCAGAGATCCGCAGTGGTCTGACAAGCGGCGACCTGGCCTTGGATCGATTCGGTGAGAGAAGAACGGATCCAACCAAGGATCATCTGATCTTGGCAATCCCAGGGGTGAAAATCTGGGTTAAGGATGATCTGACCAGCATCAGTGCGAAGGGTTCTGTCGGGAGGTGGTTCTTCAAGAAAACGAGTGAGATTGAAGCCGTGGATGATGGGTTGCACCTGAGATTTCCAGGTAAGGTAGTTGTGTTGGTTCAATTTGGTGGTTATTGGAAAATTAAGGGGTATTACGGGAGTGGGGACTGGTGGGGGTAAGAGAGGCGGATTGGGTGGTGGAGGAGGTGGTGTTGTTCCATCGGTGGCAGCCATGAAGGCTCTGATACCATAAACAATTTTCTAATATGTATTCATTTAGTATACTGGTAAAATAGAGAAGAGAAGAAGAGATGTATTTGAATATCTTTGTTTCTGTATATTAATTTGAGAAGAAAGGTTTACAGCCTATATAAGGCGATTACAAGTGCATTGCTGTACTAAAAGTTAAATAAGAATGATTTGCTGTAAATAAAACAAAAACTGAATTCTGTTATTCTCTGATAATAGAAGGCTGTAGAAGGATCTTCTTTGTTGTAGTTATCTCAAGTATTGGTAGAAATGGAGAGATCCAGTGGGTTAACTATTAAATTTTGTATATAATTTGAAGTAAAATATCAAGAAACAATAGAATGGAGAAAATTTTATATAATTGACTTTCATATATATTTGACATTCATATTTTGAAAATCTGACTTCGCTCATGAGAGGGATACAATAATAAATGAACGGTCCAGATTAGTTTCAGTCGGATCAAATTCAATCCGATATCTACGTAGTGGGTCCCAACACCAACATGGGTAAAAAGCTCAAGTCCGACTCCGCTGCTTTTCTTAGAGAAAAGCAGCAACCTTCTTTTCTTACAGAAAAACAGCAACCTTCTTTTCCGATCCGAACCATTCAAAAATTTGCATTCACGTATCTCGATAAAACAACTTTTTCATACACAAATCTCAACGAATTTGAATGGTTCGGATTGGAAAAGGAGGTTGCTGCTTTTCTCTTAAAAAAAACAGCGGAGTCGGATCCAAAAAGCTCATTTGTAATGCCTTCTTTCGCTCAAAATGTTGCATGTGATTAGCTTATATGGATTGAAAATCTCGCACGCATCCCCACGCAATAGAGGGGAGTCTCAACACACTTTGAATTCACAGGAATTGATCGGAAATGGTGAGGAGAGCATCAAATGTGAAACCGAATCAGGATTCCATGTCGCACGGGTGATCGGAAGCGAAGGAGAAGTAAGATAAGAGTTCAATCCATGCGATTTTTGGACTCTCAAATCGCGTTAGAAATTTTCAGCCAAAACAAAAATATTTGACGAGAATTGATTATTTGCTAATGAGAAGACGTATCTACCCTTTCTGATTTTCTCTCCCTTCGTCAACCGGTAAAATCGATCTTCCTTCTTCACATCAGGAGCTCCAACGAGATTTTGAGTTGATTTTCTTCATTAATTTTATGCTATGATGAAACTGGAAACTTAATTAGTACAGCTATTTCTTCATTAATGGAAATAAAGGTTACAGTAGGTAAAAGTCGTTCGTGACGGCTTGACCTGAATTTATAAAATTCAATTGGTCACAACTCACATGACCTAACATCTTTATGAAACATGTTAAACATGCATGCTTGCTGGATATCAACTCCCGGTTCAAGTGGAATTTAAATGTTTATATTTATATATTCTTGCTGGCATTTTGTTACTTCTTCTTATAATATGTGCATTATTCAAATAAAAATAAATACAACAAGTAGTTAATTGAAGCAGTAAGTTACTAAGTTGACTTCTGAAAATCTCGGGATTAGATTGCCAAAAAGTAGTTAATTCAAATAAAAGTGGCAGTTCCTGATGCAAGATAATAAATTAGATTGCCAAAATAAAAATTATCTTGTCACTAATATATATATAATATGTTGTGTCAAGGAAAACAATGATAAGTTAAATTAAATAAATCCCCCATTAGTTCTGTAATTTTCTCAACTGGTACATTAATTCTGTAAATACATGAGTCTGAGTGGTACGAAATAAAATAATTTATTACTGATATTTTAAGCTATTTTTTTGACTTACCAGTATATGACTAGTAATAGTATAATCTATATAGTACGGATGCCAACACGAATGCCAATACTATACTGTATGACGCAATATTTTTCAAAAATTATTGACACTAGACGGTTCTTGACACAACAAAATAATTCATTATACAATTAGTTTAAATTATCCTTTATTGTATGCAATTTTATAATATTTTGTTTGACATAATTTGTAAAACATACATTAGTTGAATTTAACCGTTTACATTTTTTATATTCGGAACGGACTAAATCGTATGGAACGGATTAAATCATAAAATTACAGAGAGTTCCAATTTGGTTCCGTCCAGGACGGATGTCATCTGTTGGAACACTTATCAAGTTTTGTGGGATAAATTGTACTAACTGTCCTAAACGGACATAAACGTTCAGAACGGTTAATATTAATTTATTTATTGCGGAAACTCTAATTTCAATATTTGTACAATCCAATCTGAACGGATCTGACAAATCTGGAGCCCTCACTGTAAAAGGAGTTACCCACTTCAGATTTGACCAAGCTAGCCGCCTCCCACATTCAAAAAATATTTATTGTGCATTCTTGAAAACTTTCATTCTTGAATGAGCTTAAACTTTAATATCGTCTCAACACTCTCAAATACACTCAATTTATCTTCTTGGAGATATAGTTTAGTGAATAGGATTTAGTTCTAGAGCCTTTCCATCCTAGCTAGTGCTTCCTTCTTGTAGGGAGTGAAGAAATTCACTAGCTCGAGCGTTTCTGCTCAAATATATCCATAGCTGTGTGATGATCCCGAGGGACTCTCCAGTTCGAGTTTCTAGGCTCATCACCTCGTACATGAGTTAGGTCGTGACTTCTCACCGTTGTTGGACTAACGTGTCATGAGTTAGTATTATTTCCTTTTGGGTAATAGGAAAGGGGCCCCGACGATGTTGCTCTACCCCGGAGACGTAGACATTTTACACCGAATTCCGTTATAATTTTGCGTGTCAAATTTCTCTTACTCTATTCTATTACTTGTACACTCCTACTAGTTATTTGTTTGACTTGTTAGTTTAGAAGGTTTAATCGAACTATTAAATATTATTAAGCATCTATTATAAGTCTTTAGAAGTACAATTTAGTACGTGATGATCTTTAATATCACAAGTTAGTACCAGTTGCAAAATACTGAGGTATAAAATTCGTGTCGTATCGACGTATCGTAATGAATTATTCTGTAACTACGATCATATGTTGTGATGTACAGTAATTAAATTAGGTTTTTAAGTGTTGTGTTATGCGGTGATCAAAATTATGAAGAATAATTACAGCACGGGAGTTATGTCATGATAAAAAGTGATTGGTTATGTATATATGGTGATTCTGTAGTGACTTGATCTTTTACATTTCTCACTAGAAATTTCTAAAGATCTAATGGTTTTTAGATGGTGCCCCCCTAAAAAAGTAAGTGACGCAAATCAACTTGAGTCAGACTTGGATTCGGGTTCGTACTCGCTTTGCATATTTTATATGATATTTATGTTTGCATATTTTCTATGAATTAATACTAAACTTAAAATTGGTGTTTAGTATTAGAGGCTCATGATTTTCCGTCAACTTAAATTGGTGTTTAATTAGTATTTAAAAATATTTGTCTAGCTTTCGTCTTGTTTTTTTTCGTCACTTACATTGGTGTTTAGTATTGTCTAGTTTTTTTCGTCACTTATATTGGTGTTTAGTATTAGAGGCTCATGATTTTTCGTCAACTTAAATTGGTGTTTAGTAATAACTCGCTTTGCATATTTTCTATGAGCATGAACGGCGAAAGCAAGTTAATACTAAACACCAATTTAAGTTGACGAAAAATCATGAGCCTCTAATAATACTGTAGCATTCATTTCAAGTAAAAATAAGAATAACCACGGTAATTCCATAACTTGAGTAATTGGGAATGTAGTGAAATGTTCTCATGATATGAATGAATAAAACTTGCGAATAGTCAGCAGTAGAAAAAATGTATATATTATAGTGAATTGTACACATCATAAACACAAATGGCTTTGCAATTTATCCGATGAGGTACTAGAATAATTTTTAAAAGGTAATATATATGTTCAAATTTTCATAGAAATAAAATAATATACAATTACATACGTACGAGCCTTTTTCTGTTAAAACAATTTAAAAGAAGATTAAGTCGCAACTCTTTATAATACATCCTAGCTAGACGTACACATCAGAGGAAGATAATTAAGAATTTTAAGGACCATGTGTTGCCATATCTAAAAGAATAAAAAAAGAAAGAGAACTTGATCTCGTGTGTTTGTAAAATATAAATAATTAATTAAAGCTCAAAGGGTAAGACCATCTCAAAGTCATATGTACATTATTTATTAATAATTTCAATAAAAGACATTAAAGGGCATAAAGCATGGATAGAAGAGAAAGAGAGAGAAAGAACAAATCTAACATATAAAAAGAGAAAGTGATGCCAGCAGAAGAGAAGGGGGAGGTGGAATATGAGGTGGTGGTGGTCGGTGCAGGAATAGCTGGTCTAGCATGTGCCAGAGCACTGCATCAGGTGGGAGTGCAACGTGTGCTGTTATTGGATAAATATGACGGTGTTCGATCGGATGGGGCAGCTGTGTTATTATATCCTAATGGTTGGCATGCCTTGGAGGCTCTCGGCCTTGACAAGCTTAAGGATGTTTATCCGACATGTCATTTGTATATCTATCTATCTATCTCTTATATATGTCGTTAGAATTAATTTTGAAATATATATATGCTTAGTTGGATTTCAGATTTTGTCTATATTATTCAGATCGTTATAATTCTAAGAGGATAATTAATTGTTTTCACTAACTTAACTGTTCATTAGGAGGAAACAAACAAATCTTGAGACGGGGGAGACTAAAGAGATGCTTTTGACTGGCACTGTGGACAGGTAATTCTAAGTACTGTTGTTCTGCCAAATTAGCATCAGATTTAAGAGGAACAATTCAGTGCTATACAAGATCACTGAGAATAAAATCTACTTTATAGAATAAATCTAGGTTATCATCAAAATAGAAGCTAACATATAATTTACAGATTTAAGAAATCCTCAAGACATTGTCTTCAAATTAAGTCCTAGCCAGATAGATGATCCTTTAGCACTGGTAAAGACTTGTTAAGAAACCGGTTTTGTTTCTCCTATAACAAAAAGGGAGATGTTTTTTTTTTTTTTGGTTGTAAGCCCTTAGGCAATTTCATTAAACATCAGATCAAATTACAAGCATGTTCCAGCATAGGTATTCTTATTACACAAAGATAGTATCATATACACTGAACTACTTGTAAAATCTTTAACTGCTAAAAATTAAAGAGAAGAGGAAAAGTAAAACCAGTAGTTGCAAAATGTTCAGTTCGCGCCAGATTAGCAAGTCAATGGGCATGTTCATTCTCTTCTCTTAATATGCAAACGTAGCAGTAGAGCGAGTGTGACTACACCGTGTCAACACCGCATAGAAGAATGTGCACCCAAGAGGCACTGAATCAGACTGGACTAGAAACTGAAACAACCGGATCAGGACAGTCACCACTTTTTGCCGAGGAGGCACTGAATCAAACCGGATAGAAAATTGAATCAACCGGACCAGGACAGTCACCACTCAGCCGAAGAGGCACTGAATCAAACTAGACCGAGAGCTGAGTCGACCAGACCAGGACAGTCACCTCACAGGGGGACACAACGGTGGAAAGAGACAGAAGGAGAGGAGGGGAGAAAGGAGGAAGAAGAGGGAAAAGAGGAAGAAGAAAACACATCATCATTATCATCATCGACCACAACCACAACAACACGTACCTTATTCATATATAGTTATATTAGATACTACGGCGGGCGGAGCGAATTTACAACACCCTCAGTCGAACCCGGAAAGTCGAAGCGGATCGAAAAGAGGTGATCAGATTCGTTAAACGGAAGCACCTGCTCAGTTGGAGTGAGGCGAGATAGTCCGGCGAGCGGTGGCTAGATCCGTCGGACGGAGCATTGAGTGGCCACAGATCATCCACTCTAATGGAGTAAGTTGAGATGGACCGGGCGTACGAGGGGAGAGGCAGAGGTGGCGTGGTGGAACAGTGAGCGGAGCTTGACGGACGACTCTCAAAACCTGATCTTCAAAATCTCTCTAATCTTCTGGTAAAAAAGGGAGATGTTTATTCAATAGAAACTAGGAAGAGTTCCCAGCTTCCTAAACCAGCGTTGACATTTAATTCCCAGACTGTACTGTGGAGGCATTTTAGTGTTAGAGGCCTATTCCCGATTTTCTCGGCCCATAAGCCCATCCTGGATATATATACGAGGGACCCGCCTTATGATTCGATCTGGGCCCATTGTGGGTCGTGAAACTTTCTCCTTCCCTCCCTGCGCACAAGGTGTACTGTATTCTGTATTTAGCAATGTTGTCAAAAACGTCGATTAGTTGTTGGCGGTAATCAAATTATTACGAATTTTTTCAATTAATTAGTGGATTATTTCTGATTAATTGCTTGGCTGTACCCTGTCTGTCCGACGAGCTCATACTGTTATTCACAACACTGATATTTAGTGCGCACAAGGTGTTCGATGAAAGTCTCAAGTGAAGTATGGGTACCTAATGCTTAGGAGATCTGGTATTCTCAGTTACAGGGTTTGTTTTCTGTGGGACCAGTTCTATTATAGTTGAATGTATAAAGGAAGTGAAAGTTTGTCTTCAATATTACAATCAAGGGTTTGAGAAAGGAAATTGATCATCCTCATTCTGATTTTCTTTGCGAATTTGAAGGCCTGGAATTGGAGTTAGAACTGTCCACAGAAAGGTGCTACTACAAGCTCTTGCAGAGGAACTACCACAAGATAATGTTAGATTTACATCAAGACTTGTCTCCATAAAGAGCGAACCCGCATCAGGAAAAACTTCTTTAAATTGCACAAAATTGCAATTGGATGATGGTAGTGTCATAAGAACAAAGGTACTATAAACTCTTTTCTTCCATGGTTTCCTTTTGTTTCTGAAAGATTTTACTAAAGCAAGTAATCTGATCTTTGTTTTTCAGTGATGCAATTCTAAAAGCAAAATTATTATTTATAGGGTACTCAGTAGTTGAATTTCTAGGAAAAGTACATTAAAACACTAGCAAGGTGCTCTCATCTATAAGAACATGTCAGCAATATGGTACATTAGCTTAGAATTCGTGAATTCCAATATGTATCCAACACTAACATGTATACTTTAAAAAAAAATAAAAAAATCTTGCCTACTCCAAACAAATGAGTTACATTCTGAACATTTACTCCATTTTTTAATTTGAACTGGCAAATATCAACATAACTTGTTGTATTCATTTTTAATCATTATCTGCACTCCTAGCATATAGTATATGCATTCTAGAACTATAAAGTTTTCCATTTAATAGGCTGCTAATGCCAGGTACTGATAGGATGTGATGGTGTGCACTCACTGGTGGCGGAATGGCTAGGGTTGAGCCAGGCAGCAGAATCAAAGCGCTCCATTATTCGTGGTTTGGCGGAGTTTGAGAATGGCCACAATTTCTCAAATGAATTGCAAGAGTACGTTCTCAAGGACAAAAGGGGTGCATTTGTACCTGTAAACGGTAAGGAGGTTTATTGGTACATCACACATGACACTGGTCCAAGAGGTAATTTTTTTTATTCTTTAGAAAACAATTATCTTTTTTTAGTGTGTGTGTGTGTAATTGTATCTGTTCATAATGTGGTAGTGTGGTACTAAATCACATATGATTTTTAGAGGTCACCAGTAGAAATTTCCAAAAGTTCATTATTTTACCATTCATTTAAGATTTAACATGGGATTTAAGATAAAAGCACATGCCTTAATTGGAAAATTAACCGGAAAAATAACCCATACTTTTTGTTTCGGTTTTTTCCATTTCCTTTATTAGTTTTTTTTATGGTGTACCTTCTTTGAAAGGGTGTGCATTAAGAAGCTTAGACTAATTGCTTCAAAATATCCTTGATGGAAGTTTTGTCGAATGACCTACCTTTTGTAGTATCTCCAATCAAGTCTGTCAGGGAACCAGAAAATTATGGTACTTTAATTGCAAACAGAAACAGAAATGTGAAATGCTACCTCCACAAAGCAAGTAATGGTGGGCTATTAAGATTCAGAGTGAGTGTACTGCAAGAAAAAAAAATTTCAAGAAAAGAGATTTCGAGTGAGTGGGTCGAACTGAAATACTCTTTTAAGAAATAACAGATGATTGTTTTTGAATATTAATGCATTTGTTATGATGTGACAGAAAAAAGTGGATTTAGTGGAAATTAAAGTAATTTGTGGAATTGTCAATTGTTATATGCATAATTTTCTGAAAATCTAAATAGGATGTAGAATTGGGTAGTCGAAGAAAATGAGGAAGTAAACGTTAATCAGATTTGGAGGCAACAAGACGCCCGAAGCGGACCCTAATGCAAGTGACGCATAATCTGGCTGAAGGCTTTCCTGACAGATTTGTAAATGTCGTGCGCTATTCTGACCCAAACACTGTCACACGGACCTACATGCTATATCGATCCCCGTGGGGTCTGCTTCTTGGTCGGCCCCACCGCAACCTCATCACAGTAGCTGGTGATGCATTTCACCTGATTGGATCTGACCTGTCTCTTGGTAGCTGCATGGCCTTAGAGGATGCAGTTATCCTCGCACGCCACATCAGCAGCAGCATGCGAAATCAGCATGATCGGGAGGATGCGATAGAGGCCTATGTAAAGGAGCGAAGATGGCGTGTAGCTGCTGTGGCAGCATGGTCCTACATGTCAGTTTGGACCCATCATAACTGGTCAGAATTGGGTTTTTGTGGCCGGGCTGTCAAGTTCTTGGTGGAGAAAGTGTTTGATTGGTTTGTAGGACCAAGGATCATGAAAACCATGAACAATGATTGCAGGGATTTGAATAATGGGGGTAATTAATTAGGTCCGATGCTTGTAATTAATTTGATTTATGCTTGGGTTGAGTGCATGTGAAGTTTTTTTTTGGCTCATGAGGTGAAAATCCTAGTTGGCCTAAATGTCAGATTATTTTTTCTTTAATCTGGAACCTGAAGTGCCGAGTACTTAATAAAAAGCTGAGAAATTCAATTCTGGTATGTTGTCAGTTAGGACGCAGTTTATATCAGTGATTATGTTACATTGTTTCTGTCAAAAATTTGAGACCCGGTTAACTATTGTTTCTAATGAAATATGTCATCCTGCACCAATACGTTGACTACGACTATTTTTAATACGAATTAAGCACTACTTTTTTTTAGAAAGGAATTAAGCACTACTTCGTCATTATTTCACGTATTTGCTATTTATGATCAGGAAAACAATTAAAATGGAAATTGGAAGGTGACGCGAAGGGAAGGGGAATTAAAATGGGAATTGATAAAAGCATAGAATTATAGAAAATAGAAAATAATATCATAATATATACCTCTACGGTTGCACAACTAAATCATTAAAAATAACATTTGAAAAATAAAGGGAACTTTGACCGACAATCTTTAATCAACGGCAGTATTATATATTGCCGGAATCTGCCTAAATGCAACCCATGACATGACCAACACTACGTGCATACATGTAGTCCTTACAAGTTAGTCTCTCTTGCATTATCGATCTTAGTCTTGATTTTTGAACAAAAGTAGTCAACAACCATACAACAGCTCGAACAACTATTCAATTTCCTTATATTAGTTTTGTTCTCATAAAAGAAAAGGATAAAAATAGATACTTATGACAGACGAGCAGTTATTATCCTTTGTCTTCTGTTCTCTCTCTTGATTGATTCTGTTCCTCACTTATTTCAAAAAACTTCAACACCATTATTAATCATATCATTTGAGGATTGCTGATAAACATGGAGAAAAATGGCAATCCAGTTCTCCCTCAAAAATTCAGTAGTTTCTCTTCCTCAGCCCGTGAAGAGAAGCTTCGTGAATCAGACCGAAACCTCTCATTAGGCAATATCAAGCTTGAATCCCATGAAAAGAAGGAACTTGATTTGGCTAAAACTCAAATAAAAGAGGAGGATGAAGAAGGGGAGAATGCTGATGAAGAAAGAAAACATGAAGATGCTTCCCATGGAGAAGAATCCAACCCACCAGCTGAAAACGAACCCGACTTTGCGACCCTCTCAGAAGAAGTTGACCAATTTCTTGCCTCTCTTGCTAACACTGAAAAATCTGATGAAGTGCCCGAAATCCCTGAATCAGTCATTGAAAAGTTCCTCAATGTGGTGGAGAAAACACTAAAAAAGTATGACAATGAAGATGAAAAATGGCTGCCAGAGCATGATGATCTTCCTCTCCTACCAGCAATTGGCCGTGTAAT
Source organism: Carex myosuroides (assembly GCA_028015225.1). Classification (NCBI taxonomy): domain Eukaryota; kingdom Viridiplantae; phylum Streptophyta; class Magnoliopsida; order Poales; family Cyperaceae; genus Carex; species Carex myosuroides. The sequence continues at coordinate 5,222,161 of CM051476.1, forward strand.
GCATCTAACAACTGAAACCGAAAAATATTATGCCGATCCGAAGTATGCTCATGCCATGAACCACGCGGGAGGCATTCTCCACCTATCGATGGCATTCCTCGAAGAAGAATTCTATTTGCTCCTATTAGAGGATCCCCATGTTGACTCGCATCGAACTAGTTCCTTTGGAAGGAACCATGAATCTGATCGATGTGTCCTCCCCCCTTCTTCAGCAGCAGAAGGGGAAGGGGAATCAAAGGAGCCCTCTTTTCCGTACCCTTCAGAAACTATCGAGCGGCTTCGGGAGATTGCTACAACGATGATCTCCGCTGGTTACATCACCGAGTGTTGCCAAATCTTCAGCATTGCACGGCGTAATGCTTTTGAGTCTAGCCTATCATTGCTGGGCTTTGAGAGACCAAGCATTGATGATTTGGTAAGGATGGCGTGGGAGCCATTAGAAGGGGAGATTGCCACATGGATCAAGGCATTCAAGCATGCTCTGACGAAGGGTTTTCCATGTGAGCGTGATCTGGCCGATAAGGTATTCAATGACAATAAAAAAATTGCCGCTGAATTCTTTTCAAACTTGGTTAGTGAGGCAATTTTACATCTCCTCAACTTCCCGGAGGCTATGTTTATGACAAAGTGCTCCGCTGAGAAGCTATTTAAAATGCTCGATATTTACGAGGCATTGAAGGACTCTGAGATTGCGATTGAATCATTCTTCCCTGAGGGTGATGTAAAGGATGGAGAGGAGGATCCGACTGCATCCTATAAACTAGATCTTAAGTCGGAGGTTGCAGCAGTCCGATCACACATTGGTGAATTAGCCAAGGCAATCTTCTGTGAACTAGAGAGATCAATAAAAGCCGACAGCACCAAGAATCCAGTGCCTGGTGGTGCAGTTCATCCATTAACCCGATATGTGATGAACTATCTCAAGTATGTTTGCGCGTACAAGAACACCTTAGAGGAAATCTTCAGGGAACACGACAAGACCAGTTGCGACAATGATGAAAAACCTGAGAAAGGTAACGACAACAATAACCACCACCACCACAACAACAATAACAACAACAGCGACAATCCTTTTGCGGCGCAGTTGGTCGAGGTGATGGATCTGCTTAATTCAAACCTCGATACGAAATCGAAGCTATACAAGGACGTTTCGCTGAGCCACATTTTTCTAATGAACAATGGGAGGTACATTGTGCAGAAGATTAAAGGATCAGAGGCCAGTGCGCTACTTGGGGAGACATGGATCCGGAATCGGTCAGCCGATGTAAGGAACTATCACAAGAGCTACCAAAGAGAGACCTGGTCTAAACTTCTAGCATGTCTAAAGAATGATGGGTTGGTGGTAAAAGGCAATGTGCAAAAACCTGTGCTAAAAGAAAGGTTCAAGAGCTTCAATTCAATGTTTGAGGAGATTCACAGGACACAAAGTACATGGGTGGTGAGTGATGAACAACTCAAATCTGAGCTTAGGGTTTCGATACAGGCGGTGGTGGTACAGGCATACCGGTCATTTAAGGGCCGGTTTGAGCAAACCTTCAGGGATTTGAGACAAACAGAGAAGTACATTAAATTTTCTGTTGAGGATTTAGAGAAGTATGTTGATGAACTATTTGAAGGTAATCCGGCATCCATGGTGAGGCGGAGATAAGCGGTAATGCTCAAAATATAATGAGTGTTGGGCTATCTATTTTTATTGTTTTTGTTATCTTTGATCATTGAAATTAGGATAAATTATTGTTTTAATGTACTTCTTGGATTTTATTATTTTGAGACGGTTGTGTTAATTAAATTGTCATCTCATATATAAATATCAAAGGAAATTGTACTTGTCTAGTATTGAAGTTGAACAATAGTTTTTTCTTGATCTCTAGTTTGAAGAGATTCCTTATTGTTCTATTATGAGTTTTCTAGACATAGGTTTCAACACTTATGGTATATTGCCAAAAGCTTGACGCTGACTATTCATTTCGCTAATTTCATTTCCCATACAGTAGATATGTTGCATCCAGTGTATCTACATACTACACAATTATCTGAGATCTCGTTATCCAATTTTCGGTCTATTTTCTGCGTCAATTCTTGTTACGGGCTTTATATGTCAATCCAAACAACGTCATTTTCCCTCCTGTGATTGACATGTGAACTTTGAAGCAAGGATTCATAGGTTGGTTCCTATATTGCATGGATACAGTTACAGGTATTGTATACGGTAATTTAAAAAAAATTTAGAATACGATATAACTATTATATATATATATATTTTTTTTTATTATTTTAATTGTATTATTAATTCAACACTTGTATTATACGATAATTTAAAAATTAATTACACACCATTTTTTATACATTCTTGTTGAGTTAAATATAATATCTTGTAAGAATCTATTTATAAAAGTAATATATGGATGATTGATATTTTAAAAAAAATTTGCCCCCCTGACGAAAATCTTGGATCCGACCCTGCGTGCCACAACTCCAACACTCCGTTATGCACATGAACTTGGGGTTGTAAGTAATATATGGAGAAAGTCGTGATCCCGCGTAGGTGCATGTCTCGTAGTTGAGTTGTGTTTGATCTTGTTTCTGTGTTGGATTTGAGATAAAGGCAATCAACTGTGAAGATGGATTGATTAAGCATGATACTTATCTTGGTTGTAGGTATCCAGGTGCAGAAAACACTACTAGAATAATTGTTTTTTGCATGCCCGGCACCAGTTTTTTGCATGGTTGAGACGGCTCATGCAAAAGAAATGGCGTTTGTTGACTTTTTAAACTTGTTGCATGCGAATCCCCATGTAACAGGTATCGCATGCAATTGTGTGAAGCGCAACCATGCAACTGTGTGATGTTCTGCCATGCAAATAAGTTTTGAAGGTTAGATATTATAATTAATTCGAGGTCCATGCAACAACTCAACTCCATGGACATGCAACTATTTAAAAACTTAGTAGTTATTATATTTAATTAAGGTCCATGCAACAACTCAACTCCCTTCTCATGCAACTACTTAACCACTTAGTAGATATTATATTTTATTAAAGGTCCATGCTGTTGTCCCTTAGGCACCACTAATTTCGAAAATAAAGAAATAATTGCAAATAAAATAAAATAGATGAGTTTAGAGAAAATTGACACAAGGAGTGATAACGGAGTTCGGCTTAAAATGCCTACGTCTCCGGGGCGTCGCAACCGCTTCTCGGTGCGCCTTTCTATTACCCAAAAGAGAAAGGTTACAACTTGTGAACCGGTGAGCCCTTACAACCAATGGGAAGTCACACGGCCAACTAGAACGAGAACGAAGTCTCTAAGTTCGAAATCTCAAGATGAACGCTCAAGAGCTCACTCTAATCTAATCTAACTCAAGATTAGTGAAGTGGATTTGAGGTTGTTTTGAGGGATATTGAAGTTTTTGTTCTCACAACAATGGAGGAACTTGAGCTCACAGAAAATTAGCTTTTGAAATGATTAGGGTCGGCTGTGTTGTTTTGAGGAGAACCCTAAGATTCTATTTATAGTGGCAAATTTCAAACGAGTTTTCTGCCATAAAACGTCCCAACATTTTGTAAAACGATGAAAACGTTTTAGTTCAACTTAGGTCAAAAATTCAAATTTCTGTGAGATTTGCTAAAACGTCTCAGACGGTTAACAAACGTCTCAGGACGTTTTCCTCTGGAGATTTATCGATCAAAATGCAATTTGAAGTCTGAGAATTTATTTAAATCGTCCAGACGTTTTGACAATCGTCTGGGACGTTTTAGAATGTTTTTCCAGCTTTTTAATCGATTAATCTCCAGATTTTTCACATAGAAAAACGTCTGAACGTTTTGTTAATCGTTCCAACGTTTTATCCCTGTTTTTCAACATCAAAGCTACTTTACCAATTATTAATTTACAGTTTAAATTCTTGATAAATAACTTGATGATTTCTTCAGTCCAAGTGCTCTAAATTGCAATTCCAATTTCCTTGAACCTGCATTCTTTCTAACATAGAGAAAAACGTAAAATTCAATAATTGTATGTTTTGCAAATTAGTCAAATAGACTAAAAGAGAATTGCTTGAAACAACACATGCAACTGCTTAACTCTATGGCCATATTATATTTTATTGAAGGTCCATGTAAATAGTCCACTATCACTCGCATGTAAATAGTCTGGACTGAAGTTCGAAACAATTGCATGGGATTAACCATGCAATAGTTTATTTACTGGACACAGATTCATTTCTGTTTATTTGATATCTCCTTTTCAATGAAGCTTTTAATTAAAATTCACAACAGCACGAATAATAGCAGTATATAGTAATTCAATACTTTGATAACTTAATTAAATTCTTGCATTTAGAACAAACCTTCCAAAATAATGGAGGAACAAAAACAATTGTACAAAAGATGTATCAACACACATACAACTTTTGATTAACCAATATTAAAACTCTTGAACGGAAGCATATCGAGGGCCTAGAAACCAAATTCATCCTCATCTTGGTCCATGTCCAACTCTTCGTCACTTGAAAGTTCAATTTGGTTGACCTCTTCCTCATCCTCATCCTCATCTTGCGACATTGCATCGTCTACTAGCTCGAACTCACCTTCAAGAGGGGCCAAACCATTCCAATCAAATTCTTCGCCATTTGAAACCTCAATTGCATGATCCGGCATTTCATCTTGGAAAAATTCTAGGTTAGCATCGACTTCGTCATCGGCACGAAACCTCCCCTTCGCACTAGTTTTCATTGCCACCCACCATTGTTGTCTTTCAACTTTATCCGATGCGTAAGGAAGGTAGAAAACTTGGATTGCTTGAGGTGCCAATATAAATGGTTCATAATTTTTAAGACGAGAAGCATGTTTAACCTCCACAATTCCATGTTGGTTGTCCACCCTTACACCATTTGTTATGTCAAACCAATTACACTTAAAAAGAACGACCTTGTTGAATCCATCATAATCTAGCTCAATTACCTCTTGGAGAAGTCCATAGTAGTCTTGTGGTGTGTCATTTCCATCCCACTCCCCTTTAATGCAAACACCGCTACTATTTGTTGACTTGTTTTGCCCATATGCTTCCGTGTGAAATCGAAAGCCGTTAACTTCATATCCACCGTAGCATTTCACTTGTTTTTGTGGCATGAGTGCAGCCTTTCGGATGTAGAGGTCGCAATCACAATCGGATAGTACCTTCTTCCGTAGCCAATCTGCGAACCTATCTTCACGAACTTTGTCCAATTGCTGTACCGATCTGGCTTGTCCAGAGTTTAGCATGCATGCATCAAACTCTCTACACATTCAAACATGTCAAAATACAAGAGATTAAGGTTGTGTTTAGAATAGGTACTTTTGAAATCATCAAAATAAACATGTCATAAGATTGTACCCTAGAAATTTAATTTTTATTTCTGGACAATTGAGGATGACATATGTGTGTGCAGCTTTAAATTCCTTCTCATCGAGAGTCCTTCGGTCCGACCGTGTCCAAAAATGTCCCGTATTATCAAATATCGATAGGCGTCTCCGCGGAGGGTTACTCGTTCCAACCCATTGTTGCTTAGTTTTAGAATTCTCCGCAAAATAACGAGTGCAAAATGAACCAATTTCTTTAACAATTGTTGCCTCGACGATTGAACCCTCGACACGCGCCTTGGTCGTGACCTTCTTCCTCTGTTCTTTGTTTCGTCTGTAACAATTACAAGTGTTTAGATATGGAAGCAATAAGTGAATCACAAAGAAAGAGATTAAGAAAACACACACCTTTCACATGCATACATCCATCGAGCACCTACCGGTCCACCCATCAATGCACTATTTGAATGGTTCTGACGTGCACTGTTTTAATAGCTTAAGAAGAGCAAAAATTACAACCACACATCAATGCACTATTTCAATTATTCCCAAAAAAGGGCATTACAAAATATAAGCCTTGGTGAGAATTAATTAACTTTTCTTTATTTGAATGGTTTGGACTTGTACTGTTCTGACTTGTACTGTTCACTATTTCTATTAATGCCTAAGTGCGAATTAATTATCTTCTTCTTTATTGATAATATAAGCAAAGACTGCATTTAATTATCAAGGGTAAAACTGGTATCAAGACAAAAACAGATTCTTCAACACTTAATATAGTGTTTTCAGACCTGAAAATAGCATCGCCCTTACAAAATAATCCTTGCTTAGTAGCTTAGTTTGTCAATAATTCTAAAATTACAGCTCTAAAATGTATAAGACGGTACCTTGGTCAGCTTGTGACGGATCTGGCCTGTTGAACCTCGATGAGCGGCGGGTGGGGCTGCACGTGCTCGACCTGCTGCGTTTGGCTCGGCCTCTGACTGGCTTGTCAAGTTGCTGTGCTGGTGGTGGATTAGGCATTGGCACAGCTGTTGGGGTCTCGGGTGGATTATGTAGAGGCACAGTTGATTCAGGTTGCTTGGGGGGTTCTGACTTAGAGGGTGCTGACATGGAGGGTGCTTGTCGCGAGGGTGCTGGCATGGAGGGTTCTTATCTTGTTAGTTGTTTTCTATGTATGGACTCTTCTATGTTTTTTATGTAAATCTTGTTGAATGGTAATCTGGGAATTGGTAAACAGTACTGGGTTGCTACCAGATTGGTACAGGGAGGGAGGATTGTAAAATTCGATTATGCTTTATTGCCTCCAAGTAGCTCATTTTAGACGTCGGACTTTCCACGCAAATATTGGTAATTTATGTGCATGCAAAAAGTGCAAATCATATCCTTGCAAATAGTCAGCCATGTAATAACTACATATTCTTCTAATAACGAAATCATCGCCCCATGCAAATAAACATATGGGGTCCACGTTAACTAGCCTTGCAAATAATCAAGTTTGTTGCCTTGCAAATAGTCAAGTTTGTTGCCTTGCAAATAGTCAAGTTAACTAGCCTTGCAAATAGTCACGTTATCCATCCTTGCAAATAGTCAAGTAGGTCCCACGTTATCTCTCCTTGCAAATAGTCTAGTGGGTCCCGCGTTCCCTTGCCTTGCAAATACTATGGTGGGACCCACGTCCGCTTCCCTTGCAAATAGTATGATGGGACCCGCACTCTCTTTCCTTGCAAATACTCCAAACTGGGTCAACTCTCGAAGTAGTTGCATGGCTAGTTATTGCATGCCAGGCCTCATGTAATAGACTTTTTGCATGGCTGTCCTTGTAAATACTGACTATTTGTATGGAGGGTATTTGCATGGTTCCACTTGCATGTCTAAGGCCATGTAACAAGCCATTTCGGGGCTTGTTACATGCCTATGGCCATGCAACAAGCCATTTTCGTTGTCATGCAATAAAAGATTATTCTAGTAGTGAAATCAAGTGATTCTACTCCTTGATTGGGAGCAACATGTGTCTAATTCTGAGAGGATTTTAATTTATTTGAACTTCAGCTTTTCCCACTTCTTTAAGATCAGTAGCTTCAGGATTACTGGTACAGATAGGTACCAGTTTTTAATTCAAGTTTTATTAGCTTTTTTGTTTTACTGGTACATTGTAACCTTTGTATGAGACTTTTAATTTCAATGAAATCCGCTGACGGGCTTCAAATAAATAAAAATTGTGTCAAATATCGTGTCAGATATTCTGAAGGAGCGAAGTCCCAAAAAGTACATATCAACCTTTAATTTTTACTTATTTTATTACAGTAACAATTTTGTTATGTTGAATTTTTTTTTCAACCATATATGTTTGCGAGTAGAACTAAGGTGTTCTTAAGCTCACCAATGCTCTTTGTGAGCTTAATTCAAAAATCTATTGAATTGGCTTCAAATGATGCATCCAAACCGTTGAAATCGATCTACTTCACGAGTGATGCGTTTAATGTCAAATTTATAAATTTTCGAATTAATTTAGTATAAAGTCAAGCAGTAAAAAAAAGATAGTTTATAAGTTAATTTTAATGTGTTCGTTTTTCATTATTTTTTTACCGCTTGACTTTATATTAAATTAGTTTGAAAATTTATAAATTTGACATGTAAACTCATCACTCGTGAAGCAGATCGGTTTCAACAATTTGAATGCGTCGTTTGAAGCTAATCCGATGGATTTTTGAGTTAAGCTCACAAAGGAACTTAGTGAGCTTAAGACCACCCTAGTTCTACTCCATGTTTGCTTACCTCTAACAAAATTTCTGACTTCGCCATGACTTCGCCACTGTACAGAACCCATATTAGAGTATCGGGTAAATATGTTAGTTCTATCCATCATGGTTCTCTCCCGTATAGAGGCTGGGCCCAGTTGAATTTGGGCTTTGTATGTCAGAACTTGGGCTTTTTTAAACTTCATCTCGTCTCTTTATTCTCTTTATTCGCTCTTTGAATCTTGCTTCATCTCCTCGCTCTCCAATTTCACGGCCCACCTCTGTCGCTCTCCGTCTCTCTCCTTTGCTATTCTCTGATATCAGCGATACTCTCCACCGAGGTATATAACTGGCGTAGTCTAATATAATACTCTGATGCTCTAGTTAATATCGATTATCGGTATTAATTAATTATCTGTATACCGTACAAAAGCATATGTTCCTGCAATTGATAGTTTGATTAGTGAGTAAGGCTATGGAGCCTATGGTACTATGCATAGTGCGGATTGGTCCATACTATGCACAGGCTATGGTACTATTTCTGTATTTATTATTTTTTTAGACAGGTAGAAAATCGCTTGATCTAAAAATTCTAGACCATTAACAACAAATCTTCCTCTTCCTCTTCCTCTTCCTCTTCTTCTTCTACAAAATAGTGGTTGGTTGATTGTTTGTTTTCATTTCAAGTCTAATTAATGTTGAATAGTTTTGTCATATTAGATGGCTGTTGAATAGTTTTGTCATATTAGATGGCTGTTATACAGCTTAGTCTTAATGTTAAATTTTTATAGTGTTATGTTCGTCTCTCACCCTCTATTAGTATTTGATATACACTTAATATATTTAGTACTGGAAGAGAGAACATTTTATGGCAGAAAATTAACTTCTATTATGAATATTCTCTTACTCTCTTACAAATTACAAATGACAATATATCAATTTATAAGCTACATCACAAATACCAAGTACATGAACTGCACAACCAAACATGATTGTAGAAAACCTAAACATTTAATCTATCTAGAAAACCTAAATACATGCATTCACACTAACTATTTGACTGACCAATTAATTAAGTTTACTATTTCTAACATCCCTCCTTAAACTTAATTATTTTCCATCATCTCCAATATATGATAAAAATATAATTCTCCAATATATGGTAAAAATATAATTCTTTTAGAGGAATCTTCCTCAAACTCAATTATTGTCATGAGGTGTCGTCCGTTTATCATCATACTTGATCTCCCATCAAGTATTTTCATAGTCACTTCTTCGTGGTACTTACTATTGCCGTGAACATCAACTTGAAACACCTATCAAGCATTCTTGTAGTCACTACTTCGTGCTACTTGCTCCGGCCATGAGCTCACTCATCATTACATAACTCCCACTCATCAAACACTTTAGTAAAATAGTCTCCAATAGACTCTCACTCTCCTTCATCACAATCGACTTAAACTCAACCCTGTAAAGTTTGGAGCCACACCTTTTTCACTTAATAAAATCCAACCACCACATTTCTAAGAATTTTTCATGCATCCTTAGAACTCGTCTCATTGGCAATCTTTTTTAACATGCCGTCATCCAACCTTTGATGGATGATACTTAGTGCACTTTGATCTCTATTCTTTTTTTCAAAGCATTTAACTCACCTACCGTGAATTCGCTATCATCTTCAGGATCTTCAACCCCGTTCTCGATAATGTTCCACAAGCCATGAGCACCAAAAATGACATTGATTCTCAACGGCCATTCATCACGACCGCAGCTACGACCATAACTACGACCTCCATGGCCGTCCTGACCTCGATCACTGCTGTCCAATTTCTCTTCTTTTAGTGTTGTCTTCGCTTACAACTCTTCTTCAAGCAATTCGTGTTTTTTTTTTCAGTGATTACCATCTGGCAATCCCACTTCGCATATCTTTTTTTTTCCACCATAGTTGAACCCTCTCCTTTCTCACTTGCTTTAATACTAATTTGTTAGTATTTGATATGAACTTAATATATATATATATATATATATATATATATATAATAGTAGAAGAGAGAACACTCTATGGCAGAAAATTAACTCTATATCAATATTATCTTACTATTTTACAAATTACAAATGACAACATCTCAATTTATAAGCTACATGGTACCCTTTTGATAACCTAGAACATAAATATCATTAAACATGACACAAATATCAAATGTATGAACTGTACAACCCAATATGACTCTATAAAACCTAAACATTTAATCTATCTAGAAAATCCAAATATATTCACACTAACCATTTGACTAATTGACCAATTAATTAAGTTTACTATTCCAACACTCCCCCCCCCCCCCCCCACACCAATCCTTATTTCAGTTCCACCCCTGGTGCTGAACTGTGATTCATGTTTCTATTGTTACTACTGTTGATTTTGTTTGGTGTGTTCAACTAATAGTGAATGATTCAAATATAAAAAATAAAAGTTACCGATTCTATCATTTTGGGGTCGGTTATTATACTGAGCCAGAGGCGAATATTCTTCTTCAAATTGTTTGAGGTAAGATATCAGAGGTATGTCTATCCATTTTTCTTTTCTATTCTGGACATTTCCTCTAGATCTGACGCTTCAAGTCATCTCTGTTTTCTTGTATAGGCTAATTTTATATAGAATTTAGAAGGCTATAACCAAGGTCTCTATCTATTTTTAGGTAACAGGAGATACTTGACCCAAGGTCAATCTTCTCCCATTTTCTCTTTCGCTAAGTCATTTGTTTAAGACAGAATCCCAATTCTGATTTCTTTTTTATCTTTCTATTTGATCCTCAATTTGCTTCTGTTTTGCACCTGTCACCATCGTGAAGAACTAGAGCAAAAAAATGGAGAAAAGTGAGCGACGCCTGATCCCTCAAAAGTCCAATAGCTTCTCTTTTTCTAGTCACAGGAAGAAAATCCAACGCACTCTCTCGTTAGGTTTCATCAATCCCAACTCAAATGAGAAAAAAACAGCAGAATTTCTGAAGAACCACATAAAAGAAGGCCACAAAAATAAGAAATCTGAGAATGAACCTAACAACAACAATGCCGACAATGCAGAGGAAGCAAATCATATCCTCAAATTTGCAACACTCTTGCAAGAAATTGACTTATTTCTTGCCACAGTCAATGACCTGGAACAACCTGCTGAACCACCACCGGAACTGCCAGAACTTGTCATCGGCAAGTTTCTTGATATGGTCGAAAAGGTCATCACAAAATATTGCTCAGGGCATGAACCGTGGGTCCCGGAGGATGACGATCACCCGCTCTTAGCCACCATTAACCGTGTAGCTATAATCAACTCAGAGATTATCAAACATTACTCCGATTCAAAGTACACTCGAATTATTGACAGATCAGGCAGCATCCTCCACCGGTGCATGGTATTTCTTGAAGATGAGTTTCATCTCCTCCTACTAGAGGACCACAATGCTAATTTATGTTGTATCATCCCCCCACCTCCGAAGGAAACTGAAGGCAAATCAGAGAAACCATCTCTGCCGTACACTTCAAAAATTGTTGAGCGGCTTCAAGGCATTGCTGATTCTATGATATCTGCTGGGTATGTCACAGAGTGTTGCCAGGCATTCGCCACTGCACGACACAATGCATTCCGTTCTATCATCTCGTCTCTTGGTTATGAGAGGTCTAGCATTGATGACATTCTTCGAATGCCATGGGAGGCGTTAGAAGGACAAATCCCTATGTGGATAAAGAGTTGCCAGCACACCATAAAAGAGGTCATTCCATGTGAGCGTGAGCTTGTCGAGAAGGTCTTTTCTTGTAATTCCAAGTTTTCTTCTGATTTTTTCCAAAACTTGGCAAGAGAAGCCATCATTTACCACCTAACTTTTCCTGAGGCCGTGGTGATGACAACACAATCCATCGAGAAGTTGTTTAAAGTTCTTGACATGTATGAAACCTTGAAGGAGTCAGAACTTTTAATTGGTTCTCTCCTCCTTAGTGAAGGGGAAGCCAATGATGATCCTTTGTTATCATATAACTTAGATCTCAAGTCCGAGGTCAAGTCCGCCAGATCATATCTTGGTGAAGCAGCTGTTGCGATCTTCTGTGACCTAGAAAGGTCAATTAAAGATGACAGCAGTAGATCAGCAATGGCAGGTGGGGCTGTTCATCCTCTAACCAGATATGTCATGAACTACCTTAAATTAGTTTGTGAGTACAAGAACACCATGGAGCATATCTTCAAGGAGCATTACAAAGCAGCACGCCATAATGACGATGCAGCAGATGATAACAATAACCCTTTCGCAGCAGAATTGACTAAGTTGATGGATCTCCTCAATGAAAACATTGAGGAGAAGTCAAAGCTATATAAGGATGTTTCATTGAGTTACATATTTCTCATGAATAATGGCGGCTACATGGGACAAAAGATCAAAGGATCCGAGGAGATCAGCATGTTGTTAGGGGCTTCTTGGGCACGTAAACGGTTCAGTGAACTAAGACAATACCACAAAAATTACCAGAGGGAAACATGGACTAAGATTCTTGCATGCCTTAAGGATGATGGTTTAACGGTGAAAGGAATCGTACAGAAAACAGTGCTAAAGGAACGTTTCAAAAGCTTCAATTCGATGTTTGAGGATATACACAGGACACAGAGTGCTTGGGTGGTTAGTGATGAACAGCTCAAGTCAGAGCTTAAGATTTCAGTGTCAGCAGTGTTGGTACCGGCTTATCGGTCATTTACGGGTCGTTTTGAGCAGCATTTGGGCTCAGGGAGACACAGAGAGAAGTACATCAGGTTTTCACCAGAGGATATAGAGAAGTATATAGAAGACCTTTTTGAAGGTACCCCCATGTCCATGCCACGACGGAGGTAACCCTAAGATCAAATATTAGAGTGGGATGTTAGAAACAAAGCTCTCTACATAAATGTTCCAATACACGTTTTGCATTTTTGTATCTTTTATTTTATTTTATTTTATTTTTTTGGGTGAAAAGTTAGTGCAAATTCTCGCACTTGACTTTAATTAAGGACCTACTGTAATGCTACTTGTATGTATACGATAAACCATGATAGCTTTTCTGCACTTATTTAATATTTTGAAATTTACTGGCTTTATTGTCAAGTTTTTTGCAATATATTGCATATACTTGAATGGCAGGTTTAAGGTAAGTAAGTTTTTATTCTTTATGGTTTTATTTGATTATTGTCCAATCTTTTTCATAATGGGCAAGCTTATTGGTGTTTAATTATTTAGTTTTTGAAAAGTTGTTTGAACTTTTAAACTTTGAAGCATCCTCAAGGAAAGCATTATCAGTGAAGTCAGAGCTTATTTTATACCGAATTTTATAGATAATATCAACTCAGCCAGTTTGTTTCTTCTGTACTTCCTTTTCTATATCAAAATTAAAATCCTTTTACAACATTGTTCCAGAGAAGCTTTCTAATATCTTTCTTAATTTGTTTCTTTTTTTTTCTCTTCAAGGAAGGAAATGGTTTAGCTCATTTAATTTAGTCTAGTTTTGTTGAAATCTTTTCTGGTAAAATAAGTTGTACTGCTACTGGTATAGGTAGAGCCATAAAGGGATATTTCTGACGAAATGCATTTTTACTTGTTTAGATGAAATAGAATCACTATTGGGGGTATTTTCGTCAAGAAAATATATAGGTACCTAGACCTCTTGGCATTATAAATCAAACACAATCATCCATAGAATTTCATAAAATGTATCGGCTCAAAATAATTACTTCTACAATGAGATAAAGACACCATTTTGTTTCTCGTACACAGCTTACTTTTATAGGGAACAGAATTTAAATCTGGTAGTAACTAAATATGCAGATAGCATGTAATTCCACTTTGGCCAAGGAGCTTTTAGCAATATTAATTATCTCTAGGATTTTTTTGTAAATCTTAACATCTTTCCACCTTGATTCCATGCAGTCTGAGCTATCCTCCTGCGTGTACACACCAAACTTGAAATAATGATCCGTTCCTCCTCGATCAGGAGCGACATATTTGTGAACTCCATCGATAAAAGAAGAAATGTTTCCCCCAACGGTATGGATCACATTGAGTCTGAAACCATCTATCATAAATGTCGCCTTCTACAACATGATCAGTATGATAGTACTTTAGTTTGCCATCATACACATGCAACATGAATGATGTGGCATAACCGGAAGCGTTGAATATTTGTATGATGGATACGCCGGTCGTGTAGGAATTTCGGGTAGGTTATATGTGCAACAATTCGAATCAGTTTATGATTTGTTCAATATCCGAAAATCATAATCCATGTATAAAATTAATTTCAAGATAAATAGTGTTTACCACTAGACGCGAAGCGGAAACTTCAAGCTCTAATAGTAACCTTCTTCACTTCATACACTTTGTGTCGGATCCATGCAACAACAACCGCAGCCACGTCTCTACCGGTATCCACACGAACAAGTTGACAAACAACTGCAAGTCGGAGTGCTAGCGCCAACTGACAGTCCCCTCTTGTCTTTCTACTTTTCTCTCTCGGTTTCTGATCATTGGTGCGAATACAGACAGATCAGATTTTCGATCTAATCTAATAAAACCGAAAATACTATTCTTCTATTTTCTATCTCTTTTTCTCTTTTTGTGTGATTTCGGATAATTTACTGATTTCTTAAAAAAATGAAATACTAACAGATATATATAGACTAATACACTAGTTCGTTTGCACCCATTCATTTGCACCTAATCAGATAGGTCTGATCAGATTAGATCAGATCATAGAGAGAACAAATATTTCAAGCCCAATAAGACTTAATCCATATTATAATTTCATTAATTAACTATTAATTACGGACCAAACTATTCTGGCCTGCAGAACATTTCTAACAGGTCGTCCCATTTGGTACATATCCATACCCTTCAAATTGCCATACTCCATTAGAGTAGTCATATCCCTTCAATAGAGAAAGAAGTACAAAAAATTTATGGAGTGCTATATTGTCTAATTTAAGTATGATAGCAAAATTTATAAGTTAAATAGATGAGTTTTTTTTTTCTTTTTTTACAATTTCACTAGTTGAAAGAGAACATGCCAGTTTAATAATATGTTCTTAAGTTACAATTACTTACTCTCATCCGGATCTCGGTATGTGGTTTGGTACCGGAGGATTCCTGGAATGGCTTGTCATCAGAGTAGACCCACAGCCGTCGAACGCCATTTTTGAGACTGTAGCACTAAACAAGAGGTTAAACTGAGGGTTTATTGGGGACCACACGGTAATAAAAATTGTTATGTTTGCAGAATTTGTTTAATCGTTTTACATAATTTAGTATTGAAGTTTACATAATCTAGTAAAGAAGTTTACAAATACTTTTTAGTTAAATCCGAAAATAATCTGAACATTGGTGTTCTGGAGCTGTTAGCGGCTTCCTAATTTATATATGTTGTTTTTTCATATTTTTAATCAAAACGAAGCGTAAGTGGCACAATTTCTCAAATGTGCGTTTAATAAAAATTAATATAGATAATATAATATTTTATTTTATTAATTCAAATTTATATCATATTGCATTATATTTATTAGAGATACGACAGAGCACACAAAAAAAAAATTCAGACCTCATTAAAGATATAGGTTGTAATGTTTTTCATTTTAATTAGCTTAAGTTACTATAATCAACAGAAATTTAACTCTCTGTCTTATACTAAAAACAAGTTTTAATTTGATTATCACACTATAATCTGACAAACCTAACTCCAATCTAATTCCAATCCACTAGGTGAGATTAGTGAGATGATATGGTAAGAAAACTATCTGAAACGGTCTCAAACCTCATATAATGTAGTTAAACACATTACTAGTTTAGTATACTTTTATTTTCTATTTTGTGAAAAGAAAAAATAGTTTAGCTTGTTTGTTTTCTTTTTATTTTTCCAAATGCCCGAACCAATAGATGGTACTTATTTTCCTATACCTCTTTTGGGCTTATTGTAATATATATATAGAGAGAGTATGGCTAATTTGCTGCTGGCAGCATTTCGGCCAGCTGCTGCCGGGGGCATATCTGCCATACTGATGCTCAAACAACAAATTCAAACTGTTAGATGTGATTTCTATATTAAAATTTACTTGGAGACCAAATTTTACATTTTTTGGAGTTGCGAAGTAACGCTCATATCTCTATGGTGAGTTGCGAAGTAACGAAGTAACGCTCATATGGTGAGTTGCGAAGTAACGCTCATATCTCTATTTTTTATAGTCCGGAACTATTCAAAAAGAGTTATTTTTTACTTCTCTAAAAAAAAAAAAGTAAAAAATGTTCAAAAAATATAAAATTTTGTCTCCAAGCACATTTCAATATGAATATTTTTGTTGAGCGGTTCGAATCGACTGTTTGATACTTTAAAATTAAATATAAGCGTGAAGTAAAATAAGACCCTTGCTTCACAATTCACTGTAGCCCTTCTATATGTATATATACAGGCTCGATGCTTATGCAATTATAGCACACAATAGAGGGGCTTTGTAATTGTTTATTTTCGCCGGACCACTATTGGGCTTTACTGAACTTAAAATCTGAACTAAAATGCACACAGGCCTATTCTAAGTCAGTCAGTGCCCCCCCCCCCCCCCCCCCACACACACACACACACACACATTTTCCATCCCCTGGCGTGTCAAATTCGTTTAATTTTCTTTTTTGTTTTTCGTATTCTCAGGGATGAAATCAGATAAAGCTTGCTCGAAGCCAGAATTAACGTTTGAAGTAAAAGTTGAAATGTTTTGTTTAAAAGCAAAAATAGTCAATAATGGTTTTTTATTTATTGTCGGGTAAAGCATCACAGTCAAGCATTTACAATTAACAAGAAAAAAAAAGAAGTTTCCAATTCTTCTCTTTTTCGCAAAGGAATTTAAGAAGTAGACCTCATTATTAAAAATACTAATTAAATTTTATATTTAATTCCTTTTATGAAACTTTTGCAGAAACAGGCTGAGCAGCGCTTCAGATCAGTTTAGAAGAAATGATGCTCCTTGTGCTCCTCCTTTTTGTCATAATGCTCATGCAAGGCGTATCCTCCGCTTTCCAAGGCCGCAGCTTCGGCCATCTTTGCCTCTAATTTGTGCCTGTGTGCATGCTCCGGGTCTTTCTCCGTCTCGTGTTTGTCGTGCTATTAAATTAGCATAAATTTGTTTGAAAAACGGGGGTAAATTAATAGGAAAAAAAAAAAACTTCTTAAATGAATGAAGTTGCTTTCTCTTATCTGCCTTTTATTGCAGCTAACTTATCCTCTTTCACACTTTTATTATCTGTCTATTTGTAAATAATTTATTTTTTCTTGTCAAATGTCTTTATCTTGGAATCTTTTGACAAGAAGACTTAATTGCTATGTGAACATCTTATCAGTTAAAGCCGAAATTTTTATTTATAACATAGTTCCAAAAAAAATAAATCAAATAACTATCGTTTCTGAGAATTTCGATTTTCACCACGACTGCACCGGCATTCTGCGGACCCATTTCAGCGGGGCCACAGAACGCCGATACGGACCCTTAAATGGGTCCGCATAATGGTTCTGCGGACCCCCTTTTTTTTTTTTGGTGTTTTATTGTGGCACAGTTTGAGATATCTCAAATATTTTGGTTTTTTAATATTTTTTTTGTTCTAGAAATACGTGCCACATTTGTGAGATATCTCAAAGTTTGAAAAAAAAAACCATGCATCTGTATGAGATATCTCAAATTTTTTGATTTTTTAATATTTTTTGTTTTAGGAATGCGTGCCACATTTATGATTCTGCGGAATGGTTCAAAGTTAAAAAAACAAAAAAAAATGGATCCGGTGTAGCCGTGGTGAAAATCGAAATTCTCAGAGGATGTTTATTTGGTTTATTTTTTTCGGAACTATGTTATAAATAAAAATTTCGGCAGTTAAAGTGAGCAATTGATTTGATAGACATGGTTTCCTTTTAGCAAAGATGCAATCCAACAGATTTAGTCAGGCGTCTTATTGTGTTAATTAAAGTTGCTCTTTGTCACATGATTGCCTTCCTCATCGATTTATTGTTCGTAGTTTTGGACATCTCAGTTCAAAATTGTAAAAGCATTTTTCATATGAATGTTTATATTTTCCGTATGATTGTTAAATATTAGGGAGGGAAAACAAGAAAAATAATTAGTGCAAAGGTCAAGGCGTATTTATATACCCGAGCATAGGCCGCAGCAGGCAGCAGCAAGCCCGGCCACCAATCTCGCCCACGTGTTCGTGATTCTTGTCATGGTGCTTTACATTAATTGTCGTCGCCATGGTGGTGGAAATAGTAATGGTGCTTGTTGTTCTCATCAGCCATTTTGCAAATTAGTAAAAGCTTCTTAAATGAGAAAAAGATTTTTTGGTTGCTATAGATGATCTATAGGTGCAGCCCGGAGATGCATATAATGAGGAGGATGTAGTTTTGGAAGTTGGATATATAGGGATATTCTTGATACTGGCAGCGACATCGATCTAAGTCATGGATTTACTTGAATTTGTACAACGATTGAATCAAGGCATTGGTACAAACTACAAATTATTCATCTACCGGTTATTTGTGGTATATAATCTTAGAGTTTCATGCATGTTGCTAAATTAAGTTATGTTTGTAACTGATTTTGCTGGTATTACGGATCAGTATTCAACATGTCCTTGTAATTAATATTTCAGAAACAATGAAGTGCATTGATTCCCCAGGTCCATTGTGCATGAACGAGTTAATCGGAGAAAAGCAATCAGAATACAAAAATTAATACATACACAAAATCTTAGAAGAAAAGTAAGTTCACATACAAGATACATAGGGCCCTTATACAACTCATAAATCAAGCCACACCACTTGGCATCCTTTCTTTATTCCACTGCACAAATACCCAAACTGATGATAAATGGAAAATTAAAGAAAGTTAAAAGCAATTTCGCACTCAGACGACAAACACGTTCAAATGGAAGAAAATGATGAAGGGGTAATATATGATAAAAGGGCCCCATCCATTTTTTTTGTAAATCTGATTTCAAAAGAAGTGGTGTTTTTTCTTTCCTTCATGCTCCTCGGCCTCATCCTCCGCCTCCTTTTTCTCATGGTGCTCGTGGAACACATAGCCACCGCCCCCAACTGCCGCTGCAGCTGCAATTTCCTCCTCAATCTTGTGCCTTCGGGCATGCTCCGGGTCTTTATTTGACTCATGTTTCTCATACTATTTTTAAGAAAACAAAATTAATAGATTTCAAATAATATATACAAGTTATTTATATGTAAAGAACAATATTATTTGATTGAAGAAACAAGTACCAGAGCAAAGCCACCGGCTGTGAGTGCACCCATCTCGCCGAGGTGCTCCTTTTTCTTGTGGTGTTTCTCCTCCTTCTTGTACTTCTCGTACTCCTCCTCGTTAGTCGGCTCAGAGGCTACAGCTGTAGTCTGGCTGCTATACTTGCCTGAGTAATCGCTCGTGTCACTGTACCCACCTGTGGTCTGGTTATACCCGCCACCAGTCGAGTAACCACCGCTCTCGTTGTACCCGCCACCTGACTCCTTGTACCCCCCGGTGGAGTAGCCCGTGTTCTCCTTGTACCCGCCGGTGGACTCTTTGTATGGCCCGGTAGAGTAGCCGGTGGTCTCAGAAGCGTAAGTACTGTCGCCGTACTTGTCAGCACCGCCACCGTATTTGGTCTCAGAAGCGTAAGTACTGTCGCCATACTTGTCAGCACTGGCACCGTATTTGGCCTCGGAGGAGTAAGTACTGTCACCGTACTTGTCAGCGCCAGTGCTGTAAGCTGTCTCCTGAACAACGACTTCCTCATCGGCTGGTGTCTCCTCCTTGCGGTGGTGGTGGAAGAAACCGCGGGAACGCTCTTCGGCCATGTCTATAGTTGTAATTTCTTTGTGTGTGTGTGTGTGTTGGTTATATATCAACAATCAAGAATTAATTGAGTGAGGTTTGGTTCAGTTGAGTTTTGGCTAAGAGAGTGAGGGTATTTATAGGGGTTTAGCACTTGGAAAATCACAAGGACGGTGTGACCAAATAATTAACCCAATTCACGGATTTGATGCGTCCGCTTATTGTGGAAACGGATTGTTCAATTTGATGAATCCTCGCGGCGCCACCGTGTAGCAGATTATTATTATTATTATTACTATTATTACTATTACTATTCTATTATTGTTCTTATTTTATTATTGTTATTGTTGTTGTTATTATTCTATTATTGTTATTATTGTTATTATTCTGTTATTATTGTTATTGTTATTATTATTGTTATTATTATTCTATTATTGTTATTGTTATTATAGTTATTGTTATTATATTATTATTCTATTATTGTTATTGTTTTTGTTATGATTACTATTACTATTACTATTATTAATATTATTATTATTAATATTATTATTAATATTATTAATATTAATATTATTATTAGTAGTAGTAACATAATTGTCATCGCCATCATCTGTCGTCTAAATCTGTTACCTGGAGTTAATTTTAATTTTTATGTTTCTGGAACCAAAGTTGCGCTTCCAAATAGTCGAGTAGGTAATTATGTTGCTAAACCAGAAAGTGTGTGGTGCCTGTAGTACAAGTGTGCGCCTATCTTTTTCTAGGTATAACATCACAGATGAAATCATAGCAAGGGCAACAGAAAAACAGAATCCGCATCAACGGGTGGTGTTTTGTAGCTAAATTTTTTTTTTTTTTTCTGAACGGTATTGTATGCTTACTTTCACTTGAAGTTTTTGGTTATAATAGTGGATTATGTATGGATGGTGTCCAATTTCCCTTTGGACCAGCAGTTGGGCCTCCCTCGAATAGGATGGATCATCTTAATTCGACTAGGTGTCACTGTTGGGTCGGGTTTGGACATTCCACCTTGCACCCGATCCACACAAATGGGAGCCTACACAACAGACAACGGACAAAAAGAAAAAAAAAATCTCTTAAATTTAAATATTTAAAAATCATTAATCGGATTTCGAGTACGTAAACTTTCATATGAAAAATATTATCTTAATTATTAGATTAAATTTTGATTTTCAATGAACAACAATTTGAATTTAATTTTAGTAATTTCAATTTTTTTATAAACTCAAGTATAAAGGAAAAAAAAATATTATTTGTCTGTCTTACTTTTATAATATATAAGAATAAAATATAAAAACACTACTAATATCGAATTCTGAACTGATTTGTGTTATGCCATCCTTGTTATATACCTATGCTCTAACACAAAATAAGACCAGTCGGATCTGCATTTGCTCAGCAAAAAGGCTCCTATCAAGATTTGCATTTGCAAAGGCGTGATATTTTTGGGAACCAATTATGGTGTATAATTAGGGAAGGTGGGATCTACAAACAATTATGGTGTATAATTAACGAAAACGATGTGGTCGGTGGATTAAAGGAACTCGCAAAAGTAATTGTATCCTATGGGGACGGTAACGGGAGGCTCCTATCCCCCAAGCCCCGTTGTCAGGCCGTCGTTTTCATATCCTCTCCATTTTTATCTAGTAATATTGACTAAATTTTGGTACAAGTCGGATAATAATTGGAGAATCAGGGAGTTTCATGGACTGGAGAGGATGTTGCTACTCGGAGCAATGCTGTCGGCAACGACGACAAGGAATAAATGGATAATGCGAACGGGTGCCGCGAATATGCTTACCGCGTCAGGATCGTTACCGGTGAGGGTCCCACTTCCTATTACAGTTAAGTAATTAACTAATCCGTTGATGTAATTTTTTGTTTGTTTTTCTTTTCATTTTCGCTCTCAATTTTATTTTCAGTTTAAGCTCTATCCTGTTTCGAGACGACGGGTTGATGGATCTTGTTGATTTTCTGAATTGAAACAGAGAATATGAATGAGAAAAAAATGTATTTCATTCTTATTTTTTTGTTTGTACAGTGAAGCTTTTATATCCTAGAAACTAAAAATAGCTGTTGAAAAAGTAAACGATTGTCTTATCTCACGGGTTCCTACGTTGTCCGACATTTTTATTAATATTCAAAGTTTAATAAAAATTAATATTTATGTTCAGAATTCTAAGATTTCGTCAAAAATGTCCAAACCGGCCATTTTATGACCAGCTTACTCTTTTTTTTTTTTTTTTAGAGACACGATGAGCAAGATAATGAAATCTAACACTGAAAATTTAAATTTTTGTTTAAATTATTTGATAGATTACTTCTTTTGATACATAATTAGCATATTTATACTAAAATACGCTAAATTACTTGAAATTATGTTGAATTACACTATATTAAGTTAAATTACACTAAATTATATTACATTACGCTAAAATACGGTAACTTACGCTAAATTACATATGAATAGGGACGATATCTTCACTAAAAAAGCGAAAAACGACGATGAAACTTCAAACGTCATAAAACGGCGCTCAAGTGTCCGATTTTCAGCAAATGACCACTTTTCGGAAAGCTTGCGAAAATACGCATGCGTCCATGACCACTATGTCATTTTTTGAAAGTTAGAATTGCCAAAAAACAAAGGGAAGAGCCTCAAAACTTAAGTTGAAGTTTCCGATTAAGATTTTCATTTCTATTATTCAATCTAAGTAACTCAGTATATTAGTTACATAATGAACTTGTAGAATACCAATTTTTACTATTTTCGGAATTTTTTTATGATTCATGAAAGATAACACAAAATCAGTCTACTTTAGCGTAATTTTGTGTAGTTTAGCGTAATTTACCGTATTTCAGCATAATTAGCGAAGTTATTGTAATTTGACGTAATTTAACGTAATTTAGAGTAATTCAACATAATTTATTGTAATATAGTGTAATTCAACATAATTTCAAGTAATCTAGTGTATTTTAGTATAAATATGGTAATTATAAATCAAAAGAAGTAATCTAACAAATAATTTAAACAAAAAAAATCAAATTTTCAGTGTTAGATTTTATTATTTTGCTCTTCATAGTATCTGATCACTCAAAAGAGAGCAATGTTTCTTTTAATATTTATAACTCGGAAATGCTATCGGTTCGGACTGCAAACACACAATCCTATCGAGTAGTATATTCGAGGTCGATCCACAGGGAATATTGGTTCGGTGTTTTGAGCGATTGAATCACAATTTTTCGAAAGGCTAGACGAAATCTGAAAATTGAGAGATGTTGTTTTGATCAATGTAAATTAGGAAGCAATTAAAAGTAATTAAAATAAAGATAGAGATGAGGATTCCTAGGGTTTCAGCACACCATTGCCACTCAATCCCGCCTTGACAATATATTCCTGTTGCGTCTGATTTTCTGTTGTTGTTTAATGAAAGACACCACATAGGTCACTGCGATTTATGTTACGCAAGAATGACAGCTCTTTCACTGAGATTCTACATAGGACACTGCGATTTTTCTTACGTAAATGTCTGATCTCTTAAATACCCCAAATTACTACACAGATCACTGCGATTTACCTTACGCAAGTGATGGAATTTGGTACGCGTTTTGTTGGTCTGGTTTATGGTTTCCCCGCTAAGGTTTTTTTCACATAAACCTAATAGATCTCAACGAGGCTAATTCATACAAATAGTTTCTCTTACCATTAAAGTACTGTCACTACCCTAACAGACTCAAACTAGATCATTGAAGTTAGATGAAGAGATAGTAAATCACAAAGGTATTTTGTTTCAACAACAAGAAATCATAATCAACAGAAATATATATATCAAAACATCAAGAATAATAAGGTTTACTGCCTAGCCCTAAGAAAAGGAACTTAGCCGCGGAACGGCATTGTTACAAGCACTCCTCTCTTCTCACTTTAATCAAATCTAACCCTAATTACAAAGATGAGTTACTCTTCTGCCCAGGGGCCTTATATAGGAGTGGAGGGACGTCTGGAGGTTGAGTAGGGGTTAAGAAACTGATCTGGAAACAGCTGTCGGCAGTTATTCCCCAAGAGGCGCCTTCGGTTACGGACCGTATTGGGCAATACGGTCCATATTAGGACCTTAACGGTTAGGGTTTAACGCTCCCAGCACTATCTTCTGGTCTGTACTAGGCCTGGTCCGTATTAGGCAATACGGACCGTAACAGAGACTTAGTCGATGAGCGTCGCTGATCCGATTGACCCGATTCTAGCTCCATTTGGTGTAAAATAGTCCCAAAACCTGTTTTCTGCAATAAAACATAAAGAAGGGTGACAGTAGCCTTTTTCTCTAATTAATTAAACATAAGTGTGAGAAAATATGCAAAACCTAAGCCAAAACCCTACGTAAATCATCATTATTTTGACTCTGATCAGTATCTCTAAAAAAAAAGAGTAAACCGGCCATAAAATAGCCGATTTGGACATTTTTGACGAAAATTGAAAATTCTGAACATAAATACTAATTTCTAATTAACTTTGGATATTAATAAAAATCTCGGCTACGTTGTCTATAGATAACGGTAACTTTCTATAAATGTATATGAAATTGAGTTACTTTCTCTCTATAATTAATAAAGCAATACTATAAAAGAATATATTGAATACTATAGAACGACGAATTCTAATTTTCTATTTTTTCAACACTCCCTCTCGAGTTAGGCATATAGATATCGATCAAGTCTAACTTATTTAAATTTCATCAAATGGTTTCGGATCTAAACCCTTGGTGAAGATGTTCGCCAATTGTTCTTCACTTCTCACAAATGAAGTTTCAATTTTCTTTGTTTGAATTTTTTCTCTAATGAAATGACAATCCACTTCGATGTGTTTTGTTCTTTCGTGAAACACTAATTGGATAGATAATTATTTACGTAAAAATTATTTACCTTATAGGTATAAATACTTTTGTGCATAGGTATTAATATTTCTTTGCATATGTATTAATACTTTAGAAAAAAAAAATCAGTATTAGAGTTTTTGCAGTCCCGCCCAGGTAGTTATGATGGTTATGGTGTGAATACTGTTATCAGCTCCCTAATAATTAACGAATGATAAATAATTATCAAATAAATTAATAATTTAGAAAAATCTATTATTTAGATAATCAACTGAATAAATTAATTAAGGAACTACAAAACATGTGTATAATGCCAGAAAAATATAATGAAAGTTTGTACATCTATTGATTTCTTTTTTAAAAATGTATCAGTCATTAAATGTTTAAATGATTGATTACAAAATTAGTATATTAAATATTTCTTTTATAGAATAAGGGTTCAGGGGCGAATTTTAAGTGATTTGTTGAAATGTGATATTTGTTAGATAGGAAGTAATTAACAGATCCAAAATAATATTTCTCGTGAGACACTAGCATCTTGTTTCAATTTTGTCCTCTCGTCTTCAACATCCATTCCCACGTTAAAAAAAAAAAAAAACATTTTTACCGGTAAACTTTGGCAATGATTCTAAAATACATCCTTTTCAGATTTTGACAATTTTCTCACAAGTTTGTTCAAATCAAATCAAAATTTAAAGATGTAGTTGGGTGACTTAACCCTGAATTACCTTTACTCAAAAACGAAGAATATATAAAGGTGTCATCTATTATTATTTAGATATGGTGTACCTTAATATATAAAAAGAAATGTGTGATTATTCGCAACAATAAACTACTAAAAAGTTCAATCGTCACTAATTAATAGTGAAGTAATTTGTAAACTATGTCAAATAGATATAAATTTTATTTAAAAATTAAAGTAACTCATCAGTAACTCGAACCTTTTGGAACGCGTATCCTCTGCATTAACTCAAAAGAAAATCTTTTGAGTTAATGAATCTCAACCATCTAATTTTAAACGGAGCCAATCCGGCTCCTGCCTATAATATAAGGGCATTTCAATATTAGTGCAGATCTAATTTGTATGAATTTTAAAAGAAATCAGACGGTTGAGATCATTAACTCAAAAGATTCTCTTTTGAGTTAATGCAGAGGATACGAATTCAACCTTTTGTTCCTACAAATATTGTCAGCCGTATAAAGTAGATTATAAATAACAAAATAAAATCACTGAATGTATGCTACAATTGATATTTTTATTTAATACGCTTACGATGCCCGTTTTTTTATATTGTCATCTTGTCTGAATGGGTATTTTATTTTATTTTATTTTTTGCCATTCACGAGTTGTACCACTCTTTTTTGTCCGTAAAAGAAATTAATGCTGATTGATGCTGTACCACTCTTTTTTGTCCATTATTTTATCTAATTTTCTGGTTTCTATTAATGCTGTGGCCAAAAGATCCGAGATATGTTATGTTCCCTGTTATACCGCCATCAGTGTTTTTTGCTTTTTTTTTTTCTGGTATCATCTTCCATGCAAAACGCATTTCAAACAGCTCTGCCCTGCTTTAGGATTCGCGCTGAGCAAGTTTTTAAAATCTCTTGAAATCAACGGTGGTTAAATGCGCGGGAAGGAACTCGTACTTTCACAGCCACAATTCTTGTTTTGGAGGCACTTCCGCACCAACGCACCAATAATGGTTTACATGTCCGAATTTTCATATTATATTGTTTAGATCGTAGAAAATATATATGTTTTTAAACGATCAACTCAAAACCAACAGCAATGCCTTCAAAACTAGAAATTAACATCACATTTTTATTCCATTAAGAGATCTCGGTGGTTACATCAAAATCATAATTAACTAATTAAAACACAATCTAAAAACTTGGCACGTGCAAAAGCCGCCACCTCCGGAGCCGGTGCAGGGCTCTCTATAACTAACACTAAACCACCAGATCTTTGAAGTTTGAACTCTCTTTTAAGCCGCCACCTCCGGAGCCGGTGCAGGGCTCTGAGTAGGTGGGGCCCTGGTCACAGGAGCCCTAGGCCCGACCTCAGCATCGCAATATCCCCTCAAAATATCAGCCTCTTCGGCAGTGAACCCGACAGTGGACAGCATGGACGGCCAGCAGTGGAAGGTGATTGTGCGTATGGCATGGCAGCAATCAATGGTGAGGTACGATTCACCGTTAAGGAAGAAGAGCACGATCTCGCTGGTACAGGATTTCAGCTCGGTGAGCGCATTCCAGCAGTCAACGAGGTTGCCACCGCCACTCAGTTGGAGGCGCGATTGGAGAGAGGCGTACTTTGTGATGTTAGGGTTTATTTTGAGATGGGCATTTCTTGTGGCGGTGGTTGTGGAGGATAAAATGGTGATGGCGAGGAGAAGAAAGATTACGAGCTTTGAAATGTGATGCATTGTTATGAGGTAATTGTTGTAAGAAAGATCGATCGAGTTGTTGATGTGTAGTGCATTTGAGGTATGAACTGAGAGTATTAATTTATAGGAGAAAGGATAAAGAGCAGAAGGAAGGGAAAGAGACGATGGTTTCAGATGTTTTGGAATTTAGAAAGGTTCAAGCATTTCGCTTCTAATTCCAGAAATTGCTATTGGATGTCAGTTACTGTGGAATATGATCGTGATTATTAATTAATTAATTAGGCACTAACTCACTGTGTTCATGTTGTTGTTGCTTGAATGCGTTGTTTCTCTTAAATTCTTTGTTTCCTTTTCAAGTCCCAACCCGGTGTTTTGAAAATTACCATCAATTAATTACACTCTGTTAATATATAATTTCTTTGCGTCGTTTGTCATCCCTAAATTTTACAAAATCTGTCTATAAACTTGGCACACTAAATTGAAGTGAATTGGGTTTCAGGGAGATGTAAACTTTAAAGGATAATTTCTTACTTGTGAAAATTGAATATCAACAGATTTTATGAAACTCATGATGAATTGGGTTTCAGGGGTTGTAACGGTTAAGGAAGGTGGAGAGATTTTATGAAAATTATATATGAAGTAATAAACTAATTATAAATGGCGGAAGGACAGAGACCGCAGTTTGTACTAAGAACTGTACATGCAGTAGATTTGCCGACATTTTTATTAATATCTAAAATTAATTACGAAATATTAATTATACCCAGCTTAGCTGGATATATTTAAAAATGTACAAACCGGCCATTTTTTGACCGGTTAGATTAAAATTTTGGATCAGCCATTTCTTAGCTGGTTAGGAGGTTTTTTTTTTTTTTAATATTTGTTAGATTGCTTTTTTTGATGTATAATTAGTATAATTATACTAAAATACACTAAATTACTTATAATTATGTTAAATTACGGTAAATTAAACTAAGAGAGACGATATATTCACTGAGAAAGTGAAAAACGATGACGAAAAATGATATATTCAAACGGCTATAAAAAGACGCTCGAGTGTCCGATTTCAGCAAATGACCACTTTTCGGAAAGCTTGCGAAAAGATGCATGCGTCGGTGACTTCTTCACAATTTTTTGAAATTCAGAATTGCCAAAAAACAAAGGAAAGAGCCTCAAAACTTGAGTTGAAATTTCCGATTAAGATTTTCATTTCTATTTTTCGATTTAAGTAGCTCAGTAAATTGGTTATATAATGAACTTATAGAATAACAATTTTACTATTTTTGGAATTTCTTTATTATTTTTTATGATTTATGAAAGATGGCACAAAATCGGTTTAATTTAGCGTAATTTAGCGTGATTCAGCGTATTTCAGTATAATTAGCGTAATTAGCGTAATTTAACGTAATTTAGCGTAATTTAGCGTATTTCAGTATAATTAGCGTAATTAGCGTAATTTAGCGTAATTTAGTGTAATTAGCGTAATTTACCGTATTTTAGTATAATTATGCTAATTAGCTATATGATTAGCGTAATTTAACATAATTTCAAGTAATTTAGCGTATTTTAGTATAATTATGCTAATTATACATCAAAATAAGTAATCTAACAAATATTTCAAAAAAAAAAACCTCCTGACCGGCCAAAAAATGACCGGTTTGAACATTTTTAAAAATACCCAGTTAAGCTAGGTATAATTAATATTTCGTAATTAATTTTGGATATTAATAAAAAATGTCGAATATAGATGAATTGTTTATATTAAAACAGTCCTTTTCATTTGTTATCATAAATTCAACATTGTATCAAGTGGAACGTTGGAGGGGAGAATGTGATACTCTTGAATCGTTGAAACCACGGCAATTTTATTTAGAAAGAAAGCGAACGGATAAAAAATCTATCAGTGCCGATCAGTCCCAACAAATATGCGATTCGATCTCTATCCGTATCCGTTATTTGATCCATATTTGTATTCGGAAAATAAAAACAGACGCCAATATGATTTTATCACTCTCGGCTCCATCAGTATCCCACTAGTTTTCACCCCTAGCTACATCAAACAAAATTAATTAACAACTCAAATACAAACAATTTCAAAATTCATTTAATGTGAACTTCTCCTGTCCTCCAAATTCTAGGGCTGGGCTTTCAAAAGTCTTCTTTTTCTTTTATAGGCTCCACTGCGCCCTCTACTTGCACTGGTAAACCGTCAGAGCCTATGGGAAAATAATATTTTTTGCCCATATCTCTCCCTTTTAATTAAATTTTTTTTAGTAAAAAAATCTCTATTTATACTAATCATGAGAATCTTCATTTTTAATAAAGGGACTAGGGTCTCTCTAAATGGGGTGAGAATCTGCTGCGATTCTGAGGGATCGCAGGACCCTGCGATTCTAATTCCAACCGTTCAAATGATGAAACCCCGAATCTTTTGGAGAAGTCAATTTCTGTGCACGAATCTCAAAACATTCGAACGGTTGTGATTGGAATCACAGGGACCCTGCGATCCCAGAGAATCGCAGCAGATTTATTTCCCTCTAAATGAGGGATGGATAATATATTTAAAAGAGGAGGATTCATATATCTTCATTTTCTGTGTCTTTGTCATTTGCATGTCTACATTTTAAAATTTTAATAACTCAAAATTTAAAGTTTAAGTGTTAATAAAATGTTAGATATGATTTACATCACTATCTCTATGCACATGTATAAAATTATGATATTTCAATTTCGTTTTGATTATTTACAAGAGCTTGTAAAAATATCCGATGCACGCAATTTCTAAACGTTGATTTCTTAAGCTTAAAAAAAAAATAAAAAAATGATAATTGTTTGTGTGCATATAGAGAAAATAACATAATCAAATTTAACGGTTTTATTTTGATATTTATGTTTAAATTTAAAATGTTTTGTTATTAGAAAATTAAAAAAATTGAGACATGACAGAAGAATAAAATAAATAAAGATATTTGACTGAAATTTTTATTAAATTATTAAATTTCAAAATCTACACCTGTTTGACAAGATTTCGAAAACTGTCCAAATCGCATATTTATTTTCTGATTTTAAGCCGAATTACCGCAGATTTATTTTCCGGTTTTAGGCATTCTAAAACCGCACTATTTTTATAGAACCGGGAAATATATTTCCGGTTTTGGTTTTGGAATTCCAAAATCAGAAATTAAATTTCCAGTTTTAAGTTATGCACTTGATTGATGGTTTTGCCTTGGGAAACGGGAATTGAAAAATAAAAATATTCTTGAATTTTTCTGTTTCTTACATCCGGGAATTAAATACTCACTACTTGATTGATGGTTTTGCCTTGGCATAGATTAACCATCACAAGGGATTTTGATCGTCGATTTTTCTGTTTAATTAAAAAACTTTAACCGGAAATTTAATTTTCGGTTTTGGAATTCTATCTAAAACCGGAAATTTATTTTCCGGTTCTGGAATTTCAAAACCGGAAAATAAATTTGCAGTAATTCGGCTTAAAACCGGAAAATAAATTTGCAGTTTGGACAGTTTTCAAAATCTTATCAAACAGGATGTAGATTTTGAAATTTAATATTTTTTTTGGATATTAATAGAAATTTCGGGATATTTGAACTACACGATCCGACCCGGCCTAATCAGGAACTACATGATGGTTATATGGATTGTGCACAGGTCTGGAATTAATATTTGACATGATCGGACTCATTTCATTGTGTTTTGTTAAATTTAGTTTGAAATTCGATACTAATATTTTTACCCACTAACTAAGATTAATTAGATATTGATGTAAGATTAAGTTGCATGAATAAATTACAAAAATAATTAATAAATTAGTAATGAAGTTACATGGGTCGGGTTAACTGGTGACCTGCTCGAATCAAATTCGGGTTAAATGATTTTATTCGAGTCAGGAGTCTGGCCGGATCAAGTCAAAGAAAAATAAAAATAATTATAACGATACGGCCCGAACTCGACAACTCATTGAGGAGGTCAATTTGGATCCGATGTCCATTGGACTCAAAGTAAGTTCGATGGGTTCGATGGCCGTCCGATCTGCTTTAAGATTTACTCCCGCAACTTTCGCATCTGCTTCAAAATTCGTGCGCGTGAATCTTAAAGCAGATCGGACGGTCCCGAAACCCATTGGACTCAAATTTGAGTCCGATGGACATCGGACCCAACCTGCTCTACCCATTGAGACCCTTGGCCATTGCGTGCAACGATTGGGGTGCAAACGAATCAATTCAGTAGTATAACTATATCCATACTTATTTTTATTTTTCAGATACGATCAAATCAAACGGATATTGATACTGATCTAGATACAAATACATATCAGATATTAAATATGTACAAATATAATTCAAATATCTAATTTAAATATTTAAAAAATAACATATTATTCAATAGATTATTTTTATTAGAAAATAAAAATAACATGAATTACGACTAATAGTTTGAATTTTCAATCATTATGGTGATTGGTGAACAAGATAATTTTTTTCATATTAAACTTGTTATGTCACTACAAAAATATGTATCTTGTTAACAAAAAATTAATCATCAATATAGTTATATTTAATCAAAAGATACCAGAAAAAATAGTATTTCTCAAAATTTCCAATTCTAGGACCGGAAATTTTGTCTCCGGTTTCTATTGATGAAACCGGAAACTTAATTTCTGGTTTTAGGAACCGGAAATTTTGTTTTCGGTTTTACAAAGCAGGAATCGAGATCTTTGTTTACGGAAAGAGAGCTTGAAACCAGGAACAAAATCTCCAGTTTGGTCATTTTTGAAAATCCGAGCGAAATAAGTGCAGATTGTGAAATTAATTAATAATTTTGAATATTAATAAAAATTTCGGCTCGATAAATCCTCGGTGCAAACATAAGCTAGAACCGAAGCAATACTCATTGTACCTGTTTGGCTGAGGAAGATTAAACTTCCTTAACGTTCTTTAAATCCTTAATACATGTTAATCCTGCCGAACAGGGTCTTCTTTGACAAGATTTAGAATCCCTCCTTGGCAAAAAATCTAAATCTTAGATACCCCTTTCTTAGAGCATGTTCAATAACATGGAAATTTTATGAGAATGAGAATTTTTAATATGGGAATGAGAATTTCAATTTGTCAAAACCAAAGTCATTTAATCCATGAGAAATTTTAGAATATATGTGTTTGGCAAATGCATAGGTGTTCGGTAACATGGGAATTACAAAGAGCTCTTTAATCTCCATCACGCACAACTTAGAAACCATATTGAAAAACTTATTGGTATTTTAAAAATGCCGTTTCCTATTTTGAAAGTTACAACATATCATGCAATTGATAAAAAACGGACATAGTTCAAGCAGCATGTATTATACACAAATTTATTGTATATCACAGTGGCGATACTGCTTGGACTGCGAACGCTAATTTGGAAATTTATCCAATGATATTGTGGATGTACCACATGGAGATGAAGAGTATGGTGAAGATGTTGGAAGACTTAACAATCAACGTCAGACAGGGAATGAAAAAAAAGATGAAATTACTAGGCTTATGTGAGATGATTATGTTAGACGTCAGAATAGAAACTTAACTTAAATTAGCTTAATCTATTAAAAAGTGTTGCTAGTTTAATTATGCTTGTTTAATTAATTTTAGCCTTTGTATTATTAAATTGTGTTTGTTTATTGAGTGCTTGATTGTACAAAATTTCAGTTTAATTAATTAAATAAGTATTGATTAGTATAATTCCTCTTTTATTTAATTAAAAAATTAAATATATATTTTAATTAATGAACAAAAATTACTATCTAAATTT
Organism: Carex myosuroides; assembly: GCA_028015225.1. Taxonomy (NCBI): domain Eukaryota; kingdom Viridiplantae; phylum Streptophyta; class Magnoliopsida; order Poales; family Cyperaceae; genus Carex; species Carex myosuroides. Next base: position 5,255,179 of record CM051476.1, read on the forward strand.
TAAACAACTTTGAACGGTCAACTTGGAACAAAAGTTATTATATAATTCAATTATTTTGATTCTTCTCAAGAGGCGCACCATCAGGAAAACAAATGGAGCTTCAAGTGAATGTATATTGCCCATAAAAATTGAAGAAAACAAGAGAAAATATCTACATGAAATAGTGAAATAGAAAATAAAACTTGTATGCCGAACAAGTATTAGAAAATTCCGAAATTTTTATTTTTAACATTTTAATAAAATTCATTAATAAATTAATCATCGTTTTCGGTCAATTTCAAATCTAACACGGCCGCAGAATGCCGGAGCGGACCCATATGGGGGGTACCGCAGAATGCCGGAGCGGACCCCCATATGGGTCCGCACAATGCCGAAGCGGCCCCAGGGCCGCATAATGCCGGAGCGGTCCCTTTATTTTTTATTTTAGAAATACGAAATTGTATATATGTTAAGTGTTATTTAGTTTCGAATGCAGTTTAAATTGATTTTTGGTCGTATCGTATTTTTGGTCGTTCGTTTGAAATATTTTAGATATTTTAGATATGTGGTTTCTTTGAAATTCTTTTGTGTACTCTGAGAAAATAAAATCAACAAAATAAATAAATAACAACAAAATCAAACAAACAAGAAACTAATCAACGAAATAAATAAGTATCTGACAAAACATCTACCAATACTCCAAATAAGAATCTACCAATCTAACAAAACATCTAACAATCTACGGCTCTGGACTAAACACCGTCCTCGCCTTCTTCTTCCTAAACCCCCGACCCCGCCTGCATAGTGGCGTCTCGTCTGTATCTCCGGAGGATGCTGAGCTGGATGCCTGGACATCCGTAGACTGAACCGGCTCCTGGAGAACCTCCTCAATCTCGGATGTCTGCTGGACCCCAGGACCAAAAACTGTGGTCTGTCCAGACTCAACCTGCGTGAATAAAAACGCCTGTCTGGCAATGGGGTCATCGTGGAGGGAAGGGTGAGGTACCTGCGGTGAGGACTGGCCAGGGAACGGCGGGATGGGATCTGTCTGAACATACCCTGGCTCATAGGCAGGAGGTACTGTCTGAGTGGGACTGTAACCTGGGGAATACAGTCCATCTCCCTCTGTGCCATAATCAGTGGAGATATCAAAGCCCAGGTCCTCCTCGTGTCCACCCTGTAGTAACTTACAAATTAGATAATGTATTGAATAAGAAAAAAATTACAGTTATGTATTTTAATTTAAATTATACCTCGGTAGGCATCCTAGCCTGGGATCCCATGGCGTCCTGTGCGGCTCGGCGCATCAACTCGGCACCTCGGTCGAACGCCTGACCGACCGTCTCAGCATCATGGACGCCTGCAAACACGTCCTCATCACCAGTGTAGGGGACATAGACATCGGGCTCGTCAGATATGTCGTCGACCGCATCAACACCGCCCAAGCCAGCGCACCTCAGTAGAGAGTCGAGGCGCGCCCTGTACCCACACTGGCACGCCGCGGGTACGTTGTGCTTGAGGATGACCTTCCCGAGCCTCTTCCATCCCCTGGTGACGGCCATCGTAGCCCCTATGACGCAACTCTTGACAAGATATAATGCCTGAAAATTGAAAAAATTATGAAGAAGTTGTACAATTGTAAATATTAATATTTTTGAATTTGAAACTTCAAATTAAAAATACCGTGGCTGCGAGAGGTGCGCCGGCGGGGATAATACCGTGGATCCGTCCTCTACGATCCCTCGGCTTCGGTACCCGCTCGTGCGGGTTGTCGGCGATGTAGCCCTCAATGAAGATGGTGTACGCGCCGTGATCCTGATACCAATCTCTGTAAGGTCTGTACGAATTACAACAAATGTTAGATATTCCAATCAAAAAGCCATAGTTGAAGTAGTGAATTAATAAAATTTCTTACACTGGCGCGACATCCATCTGACGGTCAGGCTCGGCCAATGGGGGATCTGCCTGTCCTGCCTCGAACACGTAATCGGCACGAGCAATCCCCCAGTCCTTACCTGCAGTGGTCTCCCTGGCATGGTGCAGAGCTCGCCAGACATCCTCGCTGATCGGTGCCGGGGGCGGAGCAAGCTGGCGCATCCCGAACTGTCTCATGACCCGTCCGGGGTAATGGTGCTCGATGATCTATATATATTAATACATTAGTTTTTATTAAATTAAGTTGATTGTGTAAATAACTAGCATAAAGAAATTACGGTACCTGAAAACATATGAGCGGCACCTCTGCACGCCAGAAACGCTCCTGCTGACGACATCGCTCCGGCAATATCTCAAGATATGAGCGATGTGCGCCATCCACCTCGACCTGGAAGTATAGATTTAATATCATATATCAATTCGAACTGGAAAAAATTTAAATAAAAATAAAAATAAAAGTAAACTTACATAATCTCTGTAGGGCTCCCAAGTGACAAACTCGGCATCATCTCTGAGCTTTTGGGAAGGCTCTCAAGCTTTTGGGTTCCTTAAGGCCTCCTTTTAGGCCGAAAAGTATATTTCGTTGGACAATTATATCTTCACCACTGGCCCTTCACATTACTTTTACGTTTTTTATTGTCTTCTTCTTCAAGAGAGGGGGACAAATCCATAGACGCTGGAAACAAAAAAAAAACTGCTCTCTCCGACAAAGATTGACGGCTCTCCGGTGATAAACTTTCAAATCGGACATCATACGGACATTCTCGTCGATGCGCTCTCTCCATTGACACCCATCAAAGTGGATAATTTGTTTTCTTTCCATAGCATCTCTTTGAAGTCCATGTTATTAGATTTCTTTCGTTACCATCTTCGTCGACACGATTTGAGAGTTTTGAGAATCATTTGATAAATAGTTCTAAAGGTTCAGACATGATTTCATTTGTTTTGACCTACTCCCATGTGTTGTGATATAATTTGCTTAGAAAAAAAAAACAATTTGAACAATATAGGAAAGTTTACGGACCATATACTTTCTTTTCTTAGTGGTGTCAAGGATAATTCAGTACCAAATACTCTCTTGTACCTGTGCACTGCTTTTATCATACCAGTACAGTAACAGGTACAGTTGGTTTGTTTGTCCAGTAAGATATGTGGTGTTGTTTGTTTGTCCAATAAGATATGTGGTGTTGTTTGTTATCTTATTTTTTACTGATACAATGCTTATGTGCATAATCAGAGTTACAAGTCTTTGAAAAAATTGCTACAACGCATCCATTATTTGTTCAGTAATCTGGGATTTTACATATGGAGTTGAATGATATTTTAAATATTATTAGTTCAATTTCATTTCCTTTACAATATTTGTTTTTTTGTCTTCACAAAGACTCTTAAATTATAACATATTTTCTTTTCTTTTAGTGTCCATTTGATGATTAATTCTTCAAATAAGTTGGGATGCTTATTACTTGTAATACAATTTTGATTGTTCATATCATTTTAATTATAACATATTTTCTCTTCATTTCAAAGGTGAAGCCAAGTTATAAATTTCATTGCGGAACAAGCTCAAGTAACTGGGAAGAAATCGAAGAGGACATGGAAATTAGATATTGCAGCTATTTCTTTTAATTACCCATACATGCTGGAAAGGAATTCAACCTCCAATCCAGTAAATACTTTTCATTTTGATATTTTTTTTTTTGAGAAAGAACAGGGATCACGTTCCTATTTCATTGATAAGTCGTTCTTACAAGAAGAACTTGTAGTAAGTAGTACAAAACAAACTCAAAGAGTTTTGAGCAAAAGAAATAACAGAAATAAGAAAAGCCTAAAAAAAGAAGAAATAGGAAGCGAAAAAGAAATGAAGTAAAGCAGATAAGCATATTGGCTAGGCCATTACTCTCGCTGCATGGTTATTTGCAACCGCGGTACCGGTACAATTGTTGTGTATCTCCATTGTGCTTGCACTTATTCCAGTAGGTCTTGTACTGTATTTTCCTTGTCTCTGAATATCCTCGCACATCTTTCTCTCCATAATACAAAGCAGGATATTAGGAACAACCTTTGTTTGATTGTAACTGACCGTGAGGACCCTTATTGCTCTGTTACCTGGTCCCCTGGTCCGATATGCTGTTGCCACCCGCTGATGAAGCTGTTTCGCCATCTGACAGTCTCCTACCATATGATGCACTGTTTCCAGGGCTGTCTTGCATAATATGCATCTGTTAACAATCGGTGTACCCCTTTTCATCAAGTTGTCAATAGTTAGAATCCTATTCAATATCAAGAGCCATGCGAACACCTTAAAATCTTGGTGGTGCCTTGAGGTCCCAAACCCTGTGTATATTTGTGGTTATTGTGGGGGTGAATTTGAGCACTTGATAAGCTGATTTGACCGTGAATCCTCCCTGCGAGGTCCATTTCCAAACCGGTACATCTTGTTCGTTTGTGAAGGTAATCTCCATCTCATCAATTTCGCTTTTCATCTGTTGCAGTTGTTCCTCTGTTGTTATTGAAAGTTGATCTCTGAAGATGGATTCCAAATTGATTGTCATGACTGTGTTGACTGTAATTTCCGCTCTTGTGGTGAAGGTGTATAGTATCGGAAATCTCCCCTTTAGTATCCCTAAACTCTAATGGTGTCTCCAGAAGCTAGTTTCGGTATCGTTTCCCATTTGTCTTTGAACCGATACACTTTTCATTTTGATATTTATTTTTAGAAATCATTGCTTCTTCAAATTTAGATCTCATATCTATGGAGCCGCATTTTGTAATCTACTTATCAGATTCTGTTTTGGAATCTAAAACTCTTGTATTTCTAATTTATAATTTTGTAATATACAAACTTTCTTTATCTTGTTTAAGTGGTGGGTGTATTTATTATTTTCTATCATTACTTTATTATTTTAATTATATTATTTGTAATAATAATTTTGGTCAAATTTAACACGGTTTACTTTAATGAAATATATATAATTATATTTAATTAAAATCATAACACAATTTGATTCATCAATCATATTATTATATGACAAGAACAATATAAGGGGTAATATGGTCTTTCACTCATCATATATATATTTTATTCAAATACATGCTACAATCTTAATCATTTGCATTTGTGGAACACGCGTTTCTCAAGCTCTTAATCTTCCACTCCTAAATCCATGTTGTCGAATGGGGCCATTATTCACTAATTTAATTTTTAGAAATTGTAAACTTCAACAAGATCGAGAAATATATGGGTTTATGCGAGAGTAATATTATCATGATTCATGGGCCAGGTTAACAAACAGAAAGGCCACGGTGGGAACAAATTGCAGTGGATTTATCAAACAATGACAAGCTTAAACTTCAACAGATTAGGCCCGGTTAACAAACAAAAAAGCCCCACCCGGGTCAAACATGGGCTATTCCCCCGAGAAATGAAGGGGTATTTCTGTCCATTTCGAAATAAGGCGTCCAGTATAGTCTATATATTTAATCAGTTAGGGTTTATGCGAGAGCCTCTTAGATTTACGCCGCCGGGACACAACCAGGTACTCCCCGAAACCTACCCCGCACTTGTAATCTCGTTTCCATCTCTTTTTATCAAAGTTTGATTTTCTATCTTGTTTTATGTTCATTTCCTTCGTCTATTAGTTGTTATAATCATTTAATCTCGGTTTCTACCAGCTCGTTGGTAGACATGATCACATTGGATGTTTTTTTAGACAATCGTGAATCTTGTTCTACAGGCTGTCTTGTAATTTGTATGTGTGTATCTGTTGTTTAGTTCAGGCACTAATTATTTCTGTATAACATTGTATACTAATAGCGGAATAATTTAGTATTTTATAGGATTTAGTACCCTCCATTGATTTAATAAACACATTGCAATTATTCTGAATTGCTGCATTTACTGGTGTTAAATGAAGGATGAGACTTGCAGCTCAGGAAACGCAAAAACTTAGTTTTCCGTTGTAGATTTACTTGTAGTTCTGGATATCGTTATCATTTCCCTCTTTATTGTTAGTAAAACTTAGCTTATTACTGTTTCTTCTGACCCCTTCTGACTTCTTATCTGTTTATTGCAAGGTAAGAAGAGGTGTGAGCAAAGATGTCTCATAGGAAGTTTGAGCACCCACGGCATGGTTCCCTTGGTTTCCTTCCAAGGAAGAGAGCTAACCGTCACCGTGGAAAGGGTAATGATATTATATTACTTGTTATGTTTTTTCTAGATTGACTTTAATTTTAGGATTGATCATATATTTTGAAAGAATTTCACAGCATGTTTTCTATATTTTTAAATAAGTATGACTTTTGTGCTTGAATTAGTAATGCTGTAGGTTATCCTGAATAAGTTGAACAAAGAACTAATATTGTGTATACTTTTGTAACATGTAGATATAAAATCAGTTGTAGATCCATTTGAATTGCAACAATCAAATATTTATATAGCAAAATACATGTTGTGAGTTGGGTATCTGTTCTACTTGGTACTTGGCTGTTTATTTTTATGGAGTTTGGTGCTCACATTTTGCCAATGTTGATTTCAGTGAAGTGCTTCCCCAAGGATGATCCTAAAAAGCCATGCAAGCTGACAGCCTTCCTTGGCTACAAGGCTGGTATGACCCACATTGTTCGTGAGGTCGAGAAACCTGGATCAAGTATGCTTTCGTCTCTTGTTTTACTATATTGTAATTTTAGATGTGTTCATCTAGTTTTCTATACAAACTGTTCCCTAAATACTAGGTGATTTTCTTGAAAGAAAAGTTACCTTTTTGAGTGTAGTTGTAGTGAGCATGAGTTACCACCATTTTATTAAACTTGTTAAATTTGAATCTGTCGAAATGTTATTTAACTAGTCATTACAAATTGTTAGGTCCTAATATGTTGGAATGAACATGAGTTATCTTACTTGTTACTTGACATTGTATATGCTCAAGTAGTAAATGAGTTACCTTGCTATTTGTATCACAGAGCTGCACAAGAAGGAAACCTGTGAGGCTGTGACAATCATCGAGGCACCACCAATGGTTGTTGTTGGTGTGGTTGGCTACATCAAGACACCCCGTGGCTTGCGAACGCTAAATACAGTGTGGGCACAGCACTTGAGTGAGGAGTTAAGGAGGAGGTTCTACAAGAACTGGTACAAGAGCAAGAAGCGTGCCTTCCTCAAGTACTCCAAGAAGTATGAATCCGAGGATGGCAAGAAGGAGATTGAGGCCCAGCTTGAGAAGATGAAGAAGTATGCTACTGTCATCCGTGTCCTTGCTCACACTCAGGTTAGAATCAGACTTTTTAAAACACCTTTTCCGTTGCCTTTTGCTTTGTAGTTGCTGTTTTATTTGGTTCATGTAAAATATTGTTTAAAGATCACATTGCATGTTCAAATCTGAATAATAACCTGCATCTTTGTTTTACTATCTACAGATCAGGAAGATGAAGGGGCTCAAGCAGAAGAAGGCACACCTGATGGAAATCCAGGTCAATGGAGGGAGCATTGCACAAAAGGTTGACTATGCTTATGGTTTCTTTGAGAAACAGATCCCTATTGATGCTATCTTCCAAAAGGATGAAATGATTGACATCATTGGTGTAACCAAGGGTAAGGGATATGAGGGTGTGGTCACTCGTTGGGGTGTTACTCGTCTCCCCCGCAAGACCCACAGGGGTCTCCGCAAGGTTGCCTGTATCGGTGCCTGGCATCCTGCCAGAGTGTCATACACTGTGGCACGTGCTGGTCAGAATGGGTACCACCACAGGACTGAAATGAACAAGAAGATTTACAAGATTGGCAAGGGTGGTGATGAGTCTCACATGGCCTTGACTGAGTTCGACAGGTAACATCTTTTATGATTTGTTTCACATTTTAAGTTGGTTTAGGCTAACAATGGGCTCTTATATCCTTCTTTTCTTGTCCTTGTTGGAGTGTGAATGTGGGGAGGGCAATTAAATAAAGAATATTTTTGTTTAGTGTACACTAACATCTGTGTATATACAGGACTGACAAGGATATCACTCCAATGGGAGGGTTCCCACACTATGGTGTTGTGAAGGATGATTACCTCATGATCAAGGGTTGCTGTGTGGGGCCCAAGAAGAGGGTGGTGACTCTGCGCCAGTCTCTCCTGAAGCAGACCTCACGTCTTGCTCTGGAGGAGATCAAGCTCAAGTTCATTGATACCTCTTCCAAGTTCGGTCATGGCCGCTTCCAGACAACCGATGAGAAGAAGAAACACTATGGCAAGGCTTAATTTTGTTTTGAGATTGGTGTTTGCTGTTCTTGAAACTTTAAGCAGAGAGAGTAATGTTTTGTTTTGGTCGAGTTTTGTAGGGTCTATTTTTGTGTTTGAAACAAACAGCATGGATTATTTGTTATTTTTGTCCTGCTCTTGCTGGTAGTACTTTTGGAAATCAAGTTACTGCTTAGTGATTATGGTAATGAGGTCAAGTTTTATTCAATCAATTAGTGTTTAAAAGTGAAAACCAAAGCAATCCCTACCTACAAAAGCTTTTAAATTAGTAAATACGCGAAGTAAATAAGCTGGTGTGGTGTTAAGTTTTAGCAGCTCATGCGAACAAATTAAAGGTCAGATTTTTTTGTTGAATTTGGATTAATAGTTTTTGTGGGATCTAGTAACAGTTATCATTTGGAACCCATACAAGCCTCAATATAACATGCGATCTAATCTGGCTTGGAGTATGATAAGGTAAATGCTAAGTAATGATAATATTAGATGAACTAGATTATTAACAAACTGCTAAAAATTCGGTGGCGTATTAAGGATTTCTTGCAATGCCTGATACTTACCTTTCTGTAAGTGATATTTTGACGTATTGCTGGGTACACCGTACACGAGATTCTACTCTAAAAGGAGGTCGCATCAGAGTATTTTTTTCTTTTGGTCAAACCGTATATAGGTATATATTTTATTAAGTACAAAAGAGTATACATCAGAAAAGTTACATGCTAGCGGGTACAATATGTACTATTAGAGTACTAAGTTCAAACATAATATAAGACAATAAGTGTTTTTGAAAATATTCAGCTAAGTCTATACTAAAAAACTCATAGGTATGTGTATCATATGGACACAAATTTATTCATTATTGTTTGATTGTAATAATATAAGTCCAGTGATTTTTTCCGTCTTGTTCTTTCTGGCAGACTTGTGCAGCAGAAAATGTACTTAATCAAATCGAACTGAAAACTGATAATAAGCACAACAATCGCTTATTTTGAGCGGTGACTAGATTCACTAGGTGAAAGCACTGAGTACGGTGGTCAGATCCATAAAACAGAAGGATCGAGAATAATGACTCGATCTACTGGACGGAAGCACATGCTCAGACGGACATGATGGAGTGACGAGATGAGGGGGTGGGACGTATCGCTAGGGGTGTTCATTGGGTCTGATTTAGTTGGTTTTGAACCAAACCGAATTAGTTTGGACCAAACGGTTCGGTTTGTTCGGTTTAATGGTTCGGTTTGGTTTGCTTTTTAAAACCGAATTATAATTTTGGTTCGGTTCGGTTTGAAAAATTTCAAAACCGAAATAACCGAACTGACCGAACTTTTATATATTATGAATTTGGTCCGGACCGTCCCGATTTATTTCTTAATACCCAGTTTATTTCTTAATCAATTGCTTTAAATACTTCGGTTTATTTCTTAATATACTTTGATTTATTATAAATCAATTGCTTTAAATAAAAAATATATATTTTAGTTTGAACCGAACAAACCGAAATAAAATTTTGATTCAGTTTAATTCGATTGCAATACTAAATCGGTTCGGCTCGGTTCTATTTTAGAAACCGAATTATTACCTTGATTTGCCTTATTCGAACCGATGAACACCCCTACGTATCGCCTTAGGTGATTTCTGAATCGCCCTTTTTCTTTGAGCGGTAGCGGCACCGAGTACTTTTCTGTTAAGGTAGTAGACAAAGTACCTAATTTAAATTATACCAAATAAAACAATATATTTACAGAGTTCTGTCGTGACAAGAGTTCGCCTTTCTCTGTTAGCCTAACATTAGTTCTAATGAGCACAATGCGATCCACATAAGACCAGATCATCCATTGGACTTTGTTTATTCACATCTAACTAAGAACGATATATCAATATTGTCATGTTCGTTTGGCTTTGTTATCCCAATTGAGAGCAATCATTATCCCGATATTTTTCCTTAGCATTAAAAAAAAATAATCCACTAAAATCTCATTTCATACCACAAATGCTGATTTTTTCAGCATTTCAACTTTTCTGATGAGCTGCTTATAAAAGACATCTGCTTTCATTTAACCCACCACACTCACAAAATTCACTGTAAAAATATCTTGAGCCTTTTAGTTTTGTTGGTTTTTCAATTTTATTTTTTTACCATCAAATGTATTTAGTATTTACATAGGAATAAAATTTTAAATATGTAGTTCATTTACCAAAACAATCAGAATAATTTGCATTATGCTATATGTCTGGGTACGACCCTTCTTTCCTATCGGGGCTATGTTGTGAGTACAACATTGGACCGAGATTTTCTTTCCCTGCAACAGCTGACAACATTTTCGATGTTGTTAAAAGTGAGATTTATAGCCGACTTGGATATAACCAGAGTGACCACGGTTTAAATATTTAAGCTCGATTTAATGCCGCTACAAAAAAAAAAAAAAAAAAAAAAAACGGTATCATCAATTGGTCCCAATTTCTGATGAAATAAGTTGGAAGATGATTTTTGGTATGGTAATATCGGCCGGAATCCAGTACCCTATCCTTGAGCTTTTCATTGTGGTTCTAAGCCCATGCGGGTTCAATCTGCAATTGTGTCTTTGAGGTGCTGTTTCCGAAACACAATCAGTGCCCAGTCATTATCGGGTACCTGAGGGCTGAGGTACAAGCGTACCCCAGCCAAGCATGGTATCATGATTCTTTCCCTGATGTCGATGACCTGTCCCCTGTTTCGCATCATAACATTGGCCGCTACCAGTGTCATGAGGAGGCAGATGATGAAGAAATTGGTAGAGAAAGTGATGAAGATGCCTTTTTATGGAAGGTGACATTCCACCGAGTCGACAAACACAACCACGTTGATCTCAGCATTTTCCAATCTTCAAGAGGGTGGAAAACATTCAATACCGGACTTCAATGACACATCCACATTGTGAGCTTCTTCGGTATTCACATGAAGAAATTCTAATGGTAATTGACGACATGCAAGGCAGACGACTCAGACATTCTAAGTACTTGCAATTCTATCTTCTTTTCTCATTACATATTAAAGTAATGAGTAATTAACATCTGATTTCTCATCAAATCATGCAGGACCTTCATCTAGTGGGAGTAGTTAAATTATATGATGACACAATAATTTGATATGTTCTGTATTGTCATAATGTGTTTTGATGTGGTTGATTACTTGATTTTATTTAATGTATGGGATGCTATTTTATTTTCTTATTTACTTCTGATACTATTTCACGTTCGGTTATATTTAGTCGTGTTTGGTCTGAGTTTTACTATTTTTTTCGAACTTTAAATTTGTTCTAATGAAGAAAAAAATCAGAAGTGTAAAAAAATAAATAAAGAAACAATGTTGTAAAAAAATAGTGTACAAATATAAATCTATTGTCCGGAATTTGATTTGTTGGTTGGGAAAAATAATGATATAAATTTTATAATTTTGGTCATGTGTACAGTGTAGTCATATGCCATGCAATATCGTATTGTGACCAAACAGCGTCTTTTTTTCAGAGGATGATCACGACAAGCAGAGGCATATGTAGGAACAAAGTAGGAGAGGTCAATTGATCCCTATTTTTTTTTCTAAATTTTTGTATTATATACAATTTTCTATATAAATTATAGTAAAATGTTATGGTATTGTCAAATTGACTCTATTTTATGCAGAAATTTTTTATATGATTGACCCCCATACGTATTTGACCCTCATAGTTCGAAAGTCTGGCTCCGCCCCTGACGACAAGCGACACGTGACCCCGTGCCGTGACATGTCCGAACACGACGTTGATCCTACCCCTTGCAAATTAGGTATTGACTCAAAAAGGACCACTACAAAGGCTGATCCACAAAGTATACCAAACAAGATGTTAGACGTTGCAATTGGAACCAGCAGATATCATGAACAGAAGAACTTTCTACTCAAAACTACTACACATTAACCATTCAAAACTGCTTAATAATGCTAGATTGTAACAGTAAAATTGGTAAAGCTAGACCCTAGCTACAAAACCACATGTCAAGAGGCTCACCGGCAAGAGCATGTCAATTAATTCAAAATTACATTTCAACATTCAGATCGCACACTGCAAGCACATTACAAGCAAAGCATGTATTTCATAACACCTTCAGAGAACACAAGTAGAGCACCATCTTTTACTGGCTTTCAGTTTTCGGCTTCAAAAAGGCCACGACCACGACCAGGACCACGGCCACGGCCACGGCCACGGCCATGGCCACGTCCCATCCCCCTTCCCCTGCCACGACCTACAACAATAATGGCCATACATGTGGAATATTAAAAAATTGATGTGTTCAGGCTGTATTAGCTTCCATGATAAATTTGGACTCCTTGCACCAAATCAAATCCACACAAAAAAAGAAAAAAAGCAAAGCAAAGCAAACAACCCTAATACCCATATACCATTCAGTATTAAACCTGTTAATGTATACTGAATGATATGTTAAACTTCAATAAAGGACGATAAATTAACATTGAGAAATTATAGTGGAATCCTTACCACGGCCCTGAGGTGGCTGAGGGGGCACATCGAGTTCGCCATCATCATATGCACCATGTTCATTCACCATATCTGTGGCACCATAATTGTCATTGTAATAACCACCCCTACCACCTCTGTAGGGCCCACGACCACCTCTTCCCCGGCCTCTTCCTCTGCGACCATATCCATAACCACCTCCACCACGGTTGCCTCCCCATCCTCCTTCCCCACCATCATAGCCCATCCCATTGCTCATTCCTATTTTAAAGATTTATTAGGAAAATACTTCCTGTGTTTGCTGATAATTTTTTTGGAGTAAAGAAGACTAGAGTGTGTGGTACTACTAATATAATCACAATATTGTTCATATGTTATTGGCAAACAGCAACACTGAAGAATATGGTTAAATGTTGCATGCGATGGAACTTATGTGTAAGCATAATTCAGAATCTATTATACCGAATATGTAAATTACAAAAAGAGAAATGCATAATTTAAGGAAAAGTGAAAAGAAAGGAAGCACCTCGACTCCTACCCCTTCCGCCACCACGGCGCCCCCTTCCCCTACCAGCTAGCACAGCATCTAAAAATTATACAAAAAACACTGAAGTTAGAAGGGTCAGCAGCACAAATTCTTTCTATGGGGGTCATTCTACAAGTATCCATATTAAATATCATAATTTCATTATTATGATAATTAAGAATGGGGGTCAATAGTAAGAAAATTTTCATAGCTTGTGGGTCAATTTTGTGTACATCCTACCAATTTGTCTTAATAAAATAAAGAACACAATTAATAATTTATACATTTTGGAAAAATTATGGGGGGTCAACTCCCATTCTGTCCAATTCTATCCATCAGGCATGTTAGGCTGTGAAAGGATTTCTTTTTTCTTTGGCAGAGGGGGAACATAATAGTAGTTACCTTCTTCGTTATCAAAGTCTGCAAGTGGCTTAACCTGATCAGCTGGCAATGGTGGCTGGTACCTACAAAAAATGAGGCGCCACCAGAAAATTAAACAGCACACGAAAACTGTCTATTATAGATTTCATTACAAAAAGTTCTACTCTTGCACAATATAATGAGAGAGAAAACACAAAATGTTTTGGTTTATGTTCTGCTTTTGTTAATCCAAATGGTTAACTCACGCTGGTTAGTGATTACGGCAAATTGAGATATTAGTTCATAATCAACATGCCTAGCATAACAGTACAATTTGGTGAAGTATTATTTGATCTTATTACTTACCCTGGAGAAGAATTATCAAGCTCCTTCTTTGACAAAGTTATCGTTATCATTGACACATGTCGGGTTGTCTCCAAACTGTCATTAAACAGAATAGAAGCTAGCATTAGCCTACATAAAAAAAATACACAAATACATGCAGAAAATCCACAGAAAGCAAATAGATTTGCAATCATTCTTACGGGAGAAGCCCTTCTTCCAGTGGCTCCCATACATCAGTAATATCAATCGACTCAGTGGTTGTAATCTGATGCAGACCCACAATCCTTCTCTGAAAAGTGTTTATGATTTGACAGATTTAGCATAGTGATCAGATAATTATACTACAAGCAAAGGTAATGTGCTCAATCAAGAACAGAAAAAGAAGTAAATAAACAAAGATATATTGTACCTTGATCAATTCTACTATCATTACAGTCTTATTTATTGCTCTTCCCATAGCTTTAATAACAATCTCGTTGGCATCTTTCTCCTAAATTATCAGCACAGAATTCAGAAAATCAAGTATACAGTTTTTTTAAACAATGATAAAGAATACAGAACAGTACATTAGTAATGAAAAATCTGTGGTGCCGATGGAAGGATTTCATCTAAATAGACTGTAATGAACTATAATTTTTTAATTGTAACCATCAGTAATTTCTAGAAATGCGCAAAGAACCTCACCATAAACTACACTGACTTTTACATCTGTCATTAACAACATAAAGAAACATGTTCACCTAGTGAGCATATTGAAATTACAACACGCTAAGAAAGTCACGACAGTAACAGTAAAACCACAAGATATCTACAAACCCACTGAGGAACATGTTTTATTAGAGAACAAAAGACCATCACAATAGAAACTGCAGCTTTCAAAGTAAATTTTAACCAAAATCTAGATGACAAATACTGGTAATAGCACAGGATGCTCTGGATTAACTTTATTCCATCATCAAATCATTTTCTGACCATAAGTTCCAGTCCGCACTGGTCAAGGAAAAACAGGGCTGGTACATAAACCACTCAAATCTTGTTATATGATACTTGGAACATAGAAAAATAACAGGAGTCATAGTAAAATAAAGAGGAAAAAAAAAAACAGAGAGCCGGACCTGAAGCAAGGTCAAGGCATAGCTGATATAGTTCCTCATCCTTCCAAGTGCTGTTATTCTAATTTCATTTTCACTGATAGGTGTGTCCTCTCGCGGTTTCTCCACCCTCTGGTACCGGTCCATTCTAAACCATGCAATTAAGAAGGTTACAGGTAAAGAGAATCCTGCTTCACTAATTGCATTATATTATATTTAAAAATAAATGTAGGTTCACAAGGAGTAATTCGCACATAAAAATAAAATAAAAAATCCCAGAACATGTAGGTACATAGTGGATATACTACCACACCAGCAACGATAACAATGCGATAAATAGTCTCAGCTTTCATTTATAAGGGGGCACAAAAGTGAGAAAAACAACAACAAGAATTAACGAAAGACTTCAGATTCCTGTCAACAGACTTCCAAATGTTGCATATAATTCTTGGTTAATTAAGTTTGATGCACTATTTAAGATATGCTTGGACTTCACACAAATGGACTAATTAAAAATATCACATTGCATCCTAATACACACACAAAATAAAAGGTCAGTAAAAAATATCATAATTAAGGAGCATGTCACAATTTCAAAGACAGTCAGTATTTTTAGTTTATACTTACCAACAAAATAATTGTTCATGTCACTTGATTGTTCAGTCTCTAAGGAAAGTACAGCAAAATAGGTAACTAATTAATTCAAGTATTCATCAAATAGTCAAAAAGAAACTTTAGTCCAACCTCGAGTACCAAGCAAGGAATAAGACCAAACTCTGCTATCCAAAACACAAGAATGATGACTTAAACAGTAAATCTAATATCAAATCCTAACTATATATCTCTAACAAACCCCCAAATATGAAAGAATCAGGTTAAACTATCTTAGAACCTGCTTGTGACAACAATAAAATTTCAATTAAAAACTTTACATTCATTCTTTGTTTAGCTCAAAGCAAAATTTCCTCTAATATAGACAAAAAATCTTATCTGAAGTCCCCAAATTACCTTTTACAAACCACAAAAGTTCAATAATTAGATAAAATCTAAGAATTACATGTACAAACAACCCATAAATTAATCAAAAAATTGATAGTTCTGGCAAAAACAGAAAAAAAAAAAAAATACATAATACATATTTATGTGGGGGTTGGGGGGGTAAGCACTGGGAATAAGAGGTTGGGTCAACTTTGGGTTTTGAGCCTTTTATTCGTATTTAGTATTTGCTAACAAGATAGGGAACATAAAGACTTTGATATTGTATTCATTTCAGACTAGAATCAAAGTCGGATCTCAGAAACCTATCTCGTACAATCCGTTAGATACGGGACTGAACTCGAAACCTTGCACCTATTACATTTAGAAACAACAATTTATACTATAAACTGAGTCGACTATAAGAACCTTCAATGCCCATGCAAGACAACATACAAAAAACTCATTTAAAAAAAGCTACTCCTTATAAACCCCTTAAATAGAGCAATTAAGACCAGATATTACGGCAAATCTGCATGCGAGGTGAACTAGGGTTATGATTTAGTACCTTATTTCCTTCTTCTCTTGCTTGGATAGAGCGAAAAAAGGGAGAGGTTTTCTCGCGGGTTTTGCTCGGTTTCGCCCTGATAGAGAAGGGTTTTTCCGTGGACCGCACCTCTCTATTTTTAAGACGTTTTCCCGATAGGGTTACCTCTATCCATTCCTCCCTACACGTTGATCACAGTCGTACGTATAGAACCAAACCTCACAGTGTTCAATTTAATATCGAAGCTTGATTAGTGCACTCAAAAACCATGTGCACATATTATTCTTTGGAAGGGTAATTTGAAGGATGAGGTGTAGTGTGCACAAGGATCATTGACGTCTGGAGTAACATTATCTGTCAGTGGGCCCAATTTATGGTAAACTACTACGGTATAGCCAGATGTCTGGAACTTCATGCTAAACCGGGTAGTCCCGGTAGCGGAAGAGCGTAAGAACGAGCGAGCTAATGGGGAGTTGACACGTCGGATTCGATTGGTTGGAATGGTACAACTGCGCAAGTACACGCCACGAGTCCCCATCGTCTGCATTAACTCAAAAGAGCATCTTTTGAGTTGATATATTTTGGCCGTCTGATTTTAAACGGAGCTAATCTGGCACCGCCTATAAAAAGCAGAGAGTCCTTTAATATTAGTGCAATTTTGATCGGCACGGATCTTGAAACTGATGGACGGTATAGATGCATTAACTAAAAAATTTCTGTTTTGAGTTAATGCAGAGGATACGAATTTCCAGAAACTTTGCAGCTCGCAATTTCGCGAGCATCGTGTCCTGATGCGGAAATCGAAATTTATGTTCTGATCTGACCGAACCGATCAAATTGGAAGATTTCACTGATAACGAGATGGTTTTTCTTATTGGAGTTCAGGAACGAGATCACTTTTTGGGCCGTTAAAGTCTTTTAGCTGAGCTTGGTACGGCTTTTATTACACACCTTCGCACGAATTTCTGAGCCCTTCAAAGTTACAACAAGGGATGGATTGATTGAGATTTGAGAGCAAGGATTTCGGCCCTCACTTCATAAATTTTAATCGGAATTGAATTCCGAATTTAGGTTTTTATTTTATGGAAGACCAACAGCTAGACGCCTAGACGTGGTTATTTTACAGAAAATAATATATAGACGATTAATTTTATACGACAAGCGATCAGAATCTAAATTACACATGCAATGTTTATCAAACAGATATAATAACTTTTTAATATGCAGTCTATTTTAATAATAAAACTCGAAATTTTTATTTTTATCATTAAAAAAAATAAATAAAAAATCACGAATTTGTAAAAATTCTATTTTTGACACGGTAAGTTGCGGCCAACCCCCTTTTTTTTTTTCCTGCTGACATCCGTTGCAACATTTTCTTTTTGGCCCCCATTTGTTTCTAGCCAATTAGTGAGTCCCATTTCAAGTTGAAAGTCAAAGTTGATGCAAACAAAAATATATTTGGCCGTAACTTGACGTTTTGGCCACCCTATTTCTGGCCGCAACTTTAAGTTGCTTCCGAGTAAAAAAATGAAATTTCTCATATTTTGTATTTTTTTTGTTTATTTTTTAATAGTAAAAATAAAATTCGGTAATAAAACAAATATATTTATAAGTTTTTATTCTTATATTTTTAATAAGCTAGGTTATTGGTAAACTACATCCACAACTAGAGCTGCACAAAAAATTCGTAGTTCGTAATTCGATTCGAGTTTGATTCGAAAAAATTCGATTTGAAATTAAGTTCGTTCGAAATTAATTCAAACCAAGCTCAAACTGGACCTAGTTCGTTCGAAATAGGTTCGCAAACCAAAATTAGTTCGAAATTAACTCAAAAATGAACCGTTGATTTCTGCTGATAATGAACTTTAATGTTTTATTTACGATAATATTTGAGTTTGTAATAATTCTAAGACTTTGGTGATTATTCTGTACTTCTATTGATATTTAAATTGTATATTTGAAAACTTTGGTGATGTTGTTCCTGTTGGCTATTTGGAAAACTGTGGATACTGTGATTATACTAAACTTTGATTGATTGTACTCAACTTTGGTGTTTGATATAAATTTTGGTATTTGTAATGAACTTTGATATAAACTATGGTGTACTGTGTAATTAGAATTCAAAATGCCTGAGTTTTTATTGAAGTGCTGTAATTTCGAACTATGGCCCAGCCATAAGTCATAACTCGTAAGTCGTAACAAAGTTTATAAAAGTTCAAAATTGAGTACGTAAAAAATTTGATTCGAAATTGAGTTCGTTTGAAATTAATTCAAACCAAACTCAAACTGAGAGTAAGTTTGATTCAGTTTGGTTCGTTTGCAGCGGACCACAACAGATCAAGTCAGATGTGGAACCAAGAGCGACAACATGTGTCTGTTCCTAATCTATTTTTTTTAATGTCCTTTTTATTATATTTTAAAAAAAAGTGTAAAAAATGTTTATATTTCAAAATAATATAAAAATACTTTCCGTTGTGAAATTTTGTAGTATTCTATGTCACACATTCTAGTTCTACTCCGACCAAGCAAACGTCTAACGGTGGGAAAAATTGATTTTTTTTTAAACTTAGTTGGTTGTTTAATAAATGGGCATAATATGATTTATGTAAATATGAACGTATTATTTTAGTGAATTTGGTACAAAGAAACTTTGGATGAGTTTCCTTATTTAAATTTTACATCAGCTATAAATGTAACTAAATTGGCACTGATCGATAAAGAGAAGTCATTTTGTCAAGATCAAGTTGTTGGACTATATAATTATTAACTATAGACTATACATATAGTAAGTGTTTAAATTCAATCGTGCCTCAGCACATTCCCAACACAATTTCAAAAGTTCAAAACAACATCAATAAATATTTGCGGAATCTATAGATGCTAACTGTTACTGATTCGATCGAATTATTCGAAAGAATTTGTTGAACTACGTACTCAGAATGTAATATAAAATGATAAAAAAACAATTTGTTGACTTGCATTTGTGGTAAAAGGTCAATCATTTCGGCCCCTTTTGTTTCTTCATAATTTGATACCTTGCATAATTTTATATAATTTAAATAAATTGTGTATTAATTCTGAATTAATTAGTTATTTTTTGAGAGATTAAAAATTTTCTGAAATAAATGACCTTACGCGTCGCCGTTTCTATTAAATATAGAAACATAATTCACACAATAATACAGTCAAAATCCTCATCTACCCAGTCCCAAAAAACCTGAATTCGGATACAGTGAAGTAATCTAATTTTTGGGTTTTAAATGGGGACCGTCCGATTCGGATCTGAGATCATCCATCTCGAAGTGGAACGCACACATTCCGATAACGAATTCGAATCCCAAGATGATCTCGAGCGACAAAATTGAATCGGACGGTCCCGATCGAAAACCCAAAAGTTAGGATTACTTTAGGAGATCCGGACCCAAAAAACTTCCCCCCTTAGCCTTTACCATAAACACAATAAAATTTTCTCTTACCTTAAATTAATATAATAGTTCTTAAAGACAAAAAACATAAAGAAATATATTAGTATTAGAGTGAGTTTCTAGTAATATTCATATTACAGATAGACTCATATTATGAATTTATATTTTTATTTTCAAATCTCAATAGTCAATCGAACGGTTAACATGATCTTCATATAAAAATGTATTTGAAAACTGAATTATATAATTTTCAAAACATTTTACTTTTTTTTGGGATAGATAAAAAATCAATGCTTTTGAATGGTTCACAATTTTGAGATTGACCCATATTATGAACTCATATTTTTATTTTCAAATCTCAAATAGTCGATCCTTATCGTTAAACATCATCTTCATATGAAAAATGTATTTGAACACTGAATTTTACATTTTTTTTTAGAACTTTTTACTATTGTTTTAGATAGATAAAAAATCAATACTTTTGAACGATTCACAATTTTGAGATCAAGTGATTTTCTACTTATCTAGAAGAATACTAGAAAATTCTAAAAAATAAAAAATTTAATTTTCAAATACATTTTCGATCATGTTTAATGTTCAGATTAACTGTTTGAAATTTGAAAATAGATATATAAATCAATAGTATAGATTGATCCATAACAATGCATATTATCATAACAATTCCCTCTCACTATATACAAACCGCAAATTCACTCAGACACTAAATCTTTAATCTTCATCTGCTGTGTCCAAAGCAGACACCATATATAACCATCAGGATCCTCCTCTAAATTAGCCACACTGAATTCATTTCCAAATTCCAACCTTTCCTAGCTGTTATTGCTAGTTTGTCATCCTCTTCTTCCCCTAATTAAGCTTAGCTAAACCACGGAGTCATGCATAGCCCCATGAGTTCACGTACCTGTCTAAAAAAGGAAAGGATGATAAAATTAGAGGCAACTATATATGCTTGTAAGTTGTAACTTTCTTTGGTTGCTCTGATGAATTGAAAATTACTCTATGTTTTTTTCGAGTCATATTATCCTACAAACAACATAAATCAGAGCCTTTTCCCATTTAAGTGAAATATAAATGAGCAAGGACATATCTCCCAACAATTTATCATTCCCAAAAGATATCAGACAACCATTTCTTAAAAACATTACAAATTTACTGACTCAGCTTCTTTTCTAAGTTTCTAACTGATTCACAGAATTGAGAGAGGCCCTATTAGTGCATCATATAGTCCATAATAATTGAGCATTTTGAAAAATAAAAATGGTGTAGCTTTTCTTGGTAAATTATTAATGACAAAAAAAAAATCAAATTTGATATTCAATCTAAATAATTTTCAAATTAAATTTGATTGAGTTGGAGGGTCTGGATCAAATAACGAGTAGAACCAGATTGTTTCTTAAGCTCACCAAGCTCTTTGTGAGTTTAATTCCAAAATCTATCGTGACTGACCTCAAATGTGAATTCAAACCGTTGAAACTAATATATTTGATAAGAGGTGCTTCTACATGTAAAATTTTCAAATAATTTATAATAAATAAAAATGGTAAAAAAATAATGAAAAACAAACATATTAAAAACTTATAAATTCTTTTATAATTTTATCGCTTTACTTTATACTAAATTAAGTCGGAAATTTATAATTTTGACATATAAATATATCACTAGTGAATAACATAATTTCAGCCGTTTGAATTTATTATTTAAAACTATTTCGGTTTATTTTAAAGTTAACATCAAATAACTTGATTAGCTTACCACCTATTTCTCCGACATTTTTATTATTATCCAAAGTTTAATAGAAATTAATAAATATACCCAGATCCGTTGGGAAGTTATAAAAATATCCATACTGGCCATTTTCTGACCGGTACCCAATTTAATCCATTACCGGTCGAAAAATGGCTGGTATCTAATTTTTTTTTTTTAGAGACTATGAGAGCAAGATGCTGAAATCCAACATTAAAAATTCGAATTTTTTTTTTAATATTTGTCAGATTACTTCTTTTGATATATAATTAGCATATTTAAACTAAAATACGCTAAATTACTTGAAATTATGTTAAATTATGCTAAATTACACTAAATTACGTTAAATTATACTAAAATACGCAAAATTACAATAATTACAAAATGAAAGATACTCAATTTTAGGATGCTGGTTATTGTCAAATTAAATTCACTAGCCGCATGCGAACTATATTTTTTTGAGGTACTAACTTTTAATAATTTCACTATGCTGCATACGACACTGTCACTAGCCACATACAGGTCGTTGTGTGTCTACCGATGATAAAAAACTTTAACTCAATTTTCGAGGCACTAAATGATGTTGTTTTTGCAATTCTGATTCCGTCGGCCCCTTAGGGGCGACCCCTAGGGCGCCATTGCCCCCGTCTCGTCCCAAGCTTCCGAATTGGGGTCAAACACGCAAATCCGAGTTTTCTAGCCAAAGTTATGGCTGTTTAATTTTTTTTTAAAAAAAACGATGCTTTCGTGCAAAAACACTGATAACACACTAATGCTTTATGCACGGCCTAATGACGGCAGAAGTGCATCGATGTTTCATTACAAAAACATCAGGGACGCACCGATGTTTTTTTTAGCACTACCCTGCTTAATTGTCAATGCTAAGTCTAATAAAATATCGATATTTCATTACAAAAATATTAGCGACGCACCAATGTTTTTTTAGCACTACCCGGCTAATAAAACATTAATATTTCATTGCAAAAACATCGATGATGCACCGATACATGCAACCGATGTAACACACGCATCTAACCAAATACATTTGTTTGATCTTAGCCAAACCGAGTGCAAACTTCAATCTGAGTTTCCTATAATTTTTTCTTCTAGCCAACTATGCTATACCCATCTTAAAAAAAAAAAAAAAAAATTGGGTACCGGCCATTAAATAACCGGTATTGTATTAAAAAAAAATTTAAGTACCGACTATTTTCTGACCGGTAATAGATTAAATTTGATACCTGCCAAAAAATAGCCGGTATGAATATTTTTATAACCGCTGGATCTGAGTATATTAATTAATTTCTATTAAACTTTGGATATTAATAAAAATGTCGGCCTATTTCTGCTCTCAAATGACTATCCACTGCTGCAGAATTGATTTGAGTGAAAACAGAAGAGTGAAGAGCAAGAGCGGTGTTTGGGCT
The DNA here is from genome assembly GCA_028015225.1 of Carex myosuroides. Taxonomy (NCBI): domain Eukaryota; kingdom Viridiplantae; phylum Streptophyta; class Magnoliopsida; order Poales; family Cyperaceae; genus Carex; species Carex myosuroides. The sequence goes on from CM051476.1 coordinate 5,278,282, forward strand.
CAGAATTGGCGAGGGAAGGCTGGTTTTCGCGTGAAATTTGGTCCTGCATCAGCATGTTTCCCTGTTCCAACCTCCTCCGCACTTTCTCTCCTCACTCTCCCCTATTTCCACTCCCAATTCACACCGCTTCCCCTCTCCCTCTCCGCCTTCCCTCTGTGCGTCCCCTTCACTGTTCCGACCCGAATCGAAACCCAAATAAAGAATTCGACCAGGTACAATTCGAGTCCGAGCGGCTCCGCCTCGACGAGAAGGCGCGCAATACCATGGCAGCGGAGGCGGCAGTTGCGGGGACAAGTAGTGGAGGAGAGAAGCAGTGGAAGTGGAGGATAAGGAAGAGGGTGTGGGACATGATGGAGGCCGAGGGAATTGCTCGCAACCCCCGACCTGTGCACCACCGGATCCCCAACTTCGAAGGAGCTGCCTCTGCTGCTGATGCGGTATGATTATTCTTTTTAATTGGATAGGACTTTGGGAGACGTGAGCTTTCGTAGCTCAGTTGGTTAGAGCACCCGTTTAGTAAGCGGGAGGTCTTGAGTTCGACTCTCAACGAAAGCAGCTGATCTTTTTTTTTTTTTTTTATTACCTCTAAGAAATGAAAAGAGAGATCAAACTTCCGGTAACAGAGTAATTAAAGCTCCTTTCACGTGTATAATTCTTCATTTATTGTAAGCTCTCCAGGAGCTTTTAGTTTTGATCATTGACCATTGCTGATATGGATACGTTCTTCTTTTTTTCTACAGTTAGGAAAACTGGAGGTGTTTGAGAAGGCAAAATGTGTGAAAGTTAATCCAGATTCACCTCAGAAGCAAGTTAGGTTTTTAACGCTAACTGGTTGGTTATTCTTTTTGCATCATGTTTTCTTTTAACACTATTAAGGGACAATAAATTTTCTTGAGGAAGATAATTGCAAACTAGTGGCTACAGGGGCCCAACTAGAAAATTGAGATTGGGGTGCTGGAAAATCGAATATAGTGTAATTTCATTTTATAAGGGGGCTGAAAGGCACTAATGCACATAAAATTTACAAAATTTAATGGACAATATTACAATTTTTGGATTTACGGGGGTCTTAGCACCCTTTCCCCAATAGCCTTCTTGCCCTTGAGTGGCTTAACATAGCACATTTAAATTGGAGTTGAGATGTTATTTCATTTTACTTGATGTAAAGCGCAAACTAGGTCTAAGGACTGAATTAGGCTAAAAAGAGCCACACAATGCACCACTGCACTGCATAGCTTAAAGCTGAGTTATGGGACTGTGCTGCGCCTCATAATTAAGATTACCATTCTTTCTCTGTCCATGTTTCAAATTGGATATTCATTATTTTATCAAACATAATGGGCTTTTAATTTATTTTTTTGGGTAAAATAATCCCTCTTTAGGTGGAAAGATGCTGTTAACTCCACAACCACGACTGAGAACTGGGTTCTTTTCTGTATTGGAACCTCAATTATTACCAGTTGGATCTGTACTCGAGGCATGCACTTCAGTTGGTGCAGCCAAATATGGGAAACCTATTGATTTGGATGAAAAAATAATAGTGGATCTACTTGTTATCGGGTCAGTGGCTGTTGACCGAAATACTGGCGCCCGTCTAGGGAAGGGTGAGGTATTGTCTGGATAGATTATTACAGTTGGCATGTGTATCGTGAACTGGTGGTCCCAAACTTTTAGATTAAGCCCTCACTCAATTACCCTCAGTCTTGCAAATTTGACCTCTTTGTCAAACTCAATGGCACATATTTAAATAACTAATATTATCTATTTGGCAATTATACTTTGAAAAGAAATTGTAAGAAAGAAAAATCAGATAAATGGTTAAACCACCAAGGGTACCGAGCCAGATAACATCAGATCTCCCTGGTATAACCCCAAAAGAACAACTGAAGGATGGTATAGATTGTATAAGGATACTATTGATTCCATATTTTGCCATGCTTTATTTTTATAAAACGGTTTATTGACCTAGAGGTCTTCTTAGGGTTTTGCTGAGCTAGAGTACGGAATGTTGCACTATATGGGTGCTATCAGTGATTCTACCATGGTGGTGACGACTGGTAAAATTTTCTCCTAAGCTCTAATAACCATCTAACACAATACGGGGATGATTATACTTTGCTGTGCTGCAAAGTTGCATTGCGAATAGCACACAATTGCCATCTTTTCTTTCAGAAAAAGTGGGGAGGGGGGCGGGGGGGTCGGGATCAAATCTGATCAAAAGTGCACAAGTCTTGATGCAACCTTCTCTGTACGATCTATACAACAGAGGATCTCAGTGTCAACCCCTCAACCACCACCAAATAATATATTGCTCTTTGTTGTTAGATTATAGTTCTAGTTTGGTGTTATTACTTGTGTGTGTGTGGTCTTACTGCTATTTCCATGTACTTATCACTGGAGAGAGTGTGTGTCTTTGTTTATGTATATAGTTACACGGAAGGGTAAATCTGGTAAGATTTGTCCAAACCGAAACATCTGACCAAACTGAGAGAACCTGAATGTGTCTGAATATCTTTCAAAACTCAATAATTAGAACCTGACCTGCTCAGGCAGTCAGGCTTGACCTGGTTTGAACCTGAGCAATACTTGAAAGTTATTGCACCCCCAAGAAGAAATCCAATCTGATCTGAACAAAAATCAATCACAATTCCAAATTGATTTTCTTGGGACAAACTGACCTGGCCTGAACTCAATACCAGATTGAGACCAAATATGACCGAACCTCCATGATGGGAGACGAGAAACTGATCTTGATCTGACAATACTGCAACCCGATATGAAATAACCCCACTGTTTGTCTCCTCTGCAAAAGACAAATCCTAAATTGCTATTTGCCCGAAGGGTCTGGGAATGATTGACTATTTTTTCGTTAATACACTAAAAGAATAATCCTTTAGACATTTATACTAGCTTCTTTTTGACATTTAATTTTCTCATTTTGTAGTGCATGACAAGCAATTGGTGGATGATATTCCTGTCGAGAAGTTGCTAGTTCATGATGTACCAGTTGATATAGTTTGCACTCCTACCCAAGTAATTTTTACAAATACTGCTATACCCAAACCACAAGGTTGGTCAAGTTTTCTTCTACTACTAGGAATTCATCAAAATGCTTTTGATTTTCTTTACTGCCCAAACTACTTTCAGATTTATATTATTGATTGTCTGTTTACATGTTTTGTTTCCTTGTTTCTATTTTTGTTTTTATTTTTATGTTAAGATATCTGACCAGGTATTCACTGGCCATCTATAGAACTGTATGGGCATTAACTGGTTGTTATATATTATAAAATACATATTTTGGTAGTGATGATTTGGATGCAGGGATATATTGGGAAAAACTTTCTCCTGAAAAACTGGGGCAAATTCGAATCCTAAGAGAATTGAAGAGACGAATAGAGAAAGAAACCGGTGCAAAACTTCCTTGTGGGCCCTCTGAGAAGCTTCCTCCTACTGCCAAAAGGGGAAGGCGATAGTTCCTTTGTAAGATCTAAGATCTGTGTTGATTCTTTTTTTGAAATGTTGACAACGTACCTACGAGATTGGAGAAATTGACCATTTTGTGAATCTACATCTCATACATTATTCAACTTGCTGAGAAGATATAGAAGAACATGTTTTAGTTTTTCAATTTAACCCAATTGTCTAAGTTTCAAGTTTAAGTCAATTCTTTTGGAGGGGATGTGTCTATATTATTCCTTTATTTGTTTCTTTATTTTTGATGAACAAAGGTGTTTTTGTTTAAACGATCTAATTATATTCTGGCAGTCGCATTTGTGTCATGGGTTACGTAGAAAGGCTGGTCGTTTTTAGGCCCAGCCCAAAACAACAATTTTTATTCTCTCTAACTTAAGAAAGCCTCAGTGCGAGTGTGTGGCGCTAAATTATATTAGGAGGGATTAATTTTAAAAATCTGAATTGTTTATCTACTATAATATTACCGTATGAAAATTTGGGACAAATCTCCACTCGAATCATCATCAGCTAGGGGTGCAAACGGATCGGATATTATCCGTCCGTAGTCCATATCCGTATTTGAAAATTAATATCCGTATTTGAAAATTAAATACGGATATCTAATATCCGAATATCTGTACTTAAATTTTAATTATTCGTATCTAAATAGCACATAAATATTAGATAAATATTATGAACTTTGATATTTTTTAATAATACTTATATCTTTTTTTAATAAATAATAGTATTAAAAAACAAATATCTGACCTGCATTTGTTTCTGAAAAATTAACACGGATACAAATATTGTTTTACCACTATCCGATCCAATCCGTTTGCACCCCTACCATCAGTTTTTCCTGCCTCTTTGTTCCTTTCTATAGTGGTGAATAGTTTTTTTTTTTAAAAGGTTATATGTAGTCTCTAACGACACCTAGAGGAGGAGAGTAGAGAGTTTTAAAGACTCTTAGACGTTTTTCGGTTAAACTCTCTAAACTAACAAGTCAAGCAATTGTCAAGCAAGCGTGTACTAGTAAAGTAAATAGAGTAGAGTTAGAGAAATTTGACATGTAAGATGATAACGGAGTTCGGTGTAAAAAACTTACGTCTCCTCGTGACACGTGAGCCCAACAAAGGTGGGAAGTCACGGCCTATCTCGTGTACAAGGTGAGCCTAGAAGCTCGAGCTGGAGACTCTCTTAGGATCGTCACACAGCTATGGATATATTTGAGTGGAAACACTCGAGCTAATGAACCCCTTCGCGCCTTACAAGCAGGATGCACTAGCTATAATGGAAAAGCTTTAGAACTAAATCCTAAATACTAAACTATATCTCCAAGAAGATAAGTCGAGTGGATTTGAGTGTTGAGAAGATATTGAAGTTTAAGCTCACTCAACAATAAAAGCTTTCAAAAATGCACAATAAATATTTTTTTAATGTGAGAGGCGGCTAGCTTACCCAAATCTGAAGTGGGGTAACTCCTTTTATAGTGGGGATTCCAGATTTGTCAGATTCATTCTCACGAAAGTGATCCGTCATAACGGTTTGTATGAATATTGAAATTAGGGTTTCAGCAATTTAATTAAATTGATATTAACCGTTCTGAATGTTTATGTCCGTTCAGAACGGTTAATATAATTTATCACACAAAACTTGATAAGCGTTCCAACGAATGTCATCTATCCTGGACGGAACCAAACTGGAACTCTATGTTATTTTTCGATTTAATCTGTTCCATACAATTTGGTCCGTTCAGAACGGATGCTCTAGAAATCAACAATCCTCAAATATACTTTACTTAACTACTTGATTATTATAAATCTATAGCTTCATAAAGTTTTGTTGACTTCTTCGGTTCTTCAAATGAATCTTGTAATTAAGCTCTTCATGAACCTTGGTTCTTCCTCATAGAAATCTTGCAATTATGATATTGAACCTATCTTTGCTTCATTATTAATCTTGTAATTAAAGCCTTGAACCTACAAACTTACTCAATCATGTAAATGGTTAAATTTAACTAATGTATGTTTTGCAAATTATGTCAAACAAAGTATTAGAAGATTGCAAATTATGTCAACCAACAAACTCACTCAATCATAGAAATGGACCGTATGCAAGATTGGAGACTCGGACATTAAACTCACCGTAAGAGCATTGATAGGAATGCAGCAGGTAAAATGCATGATTTAATTATTTACATATACTAATTTATTAGTTCTGTCTTGAACAAATACTCATTAATTTATATACGTTTTACTTGTAATGTAGAGGAAACAACAAGACAAGCAGAAGCATGATCATCTTCCTCAAGAAGAGTAGCAAGAGAATCTTTTTTGCAAGAGAATCTTATTCAATCAGACGCCAACGTTGATGTTTCTTAATTTTTATGTTGTTGTAATTTTAATTTGTAGTGACAATTCCGGTTTTTATTTTAATTTTTAATTTTTATGTTATTGTAATTTTAATTTTAATTTTAATTTTCTATTATTAGTGATTTAATTAACATATTGTTTGACATCTGAAAAAAATTTGAATTTCAATATTCGTACTTCCATTTGACAGCATATTCTTATAAAAAAAAACAATTACCAAATAAAATTTAACATAACTAAAAAAACAATTAAAATAAATAATTTCAAACAATTTAAAATATAAAACATTCAAACAATATTAAATATTAAATATTAATAATTGATATAAAATAATAATAACTAAAAGAACAAACAATTAAAACATAACAAATACAAAAGATAAAAGTCGCCAGAAAAGTTCAAATCCGAAAAATTATTTTCCGGATTCAAAGAATCGAAAAATAATTTTCTGGATAGACAATATCTGGATCCGGAGAATTATTCTCCGGAAAGAAGACCTGAATCTGGAGAATTATTTTCCGGAGTGGATAGATTTGAAAAAAAATCCAAAAATAGATGTAGATTATGAAATTTTATAATTTTTTTGGATATTAATAAAAAATTCGGGAAAAAGAGCTTGCAAATATTTATTTAATTTTGTTCGTAATACTTTCATTATTCTTACCAAAAACTGCATTAACTTTGATAGCAATAATAATATACGAACCTTTCATTATGAATATACACTTATCTATTTCTAAAAAAATATCTATCCATGAAATTGCATCAATGGCATGCATCGTACGGGGTCCGACATTTTTATTAATATCCAAAGTTAATTACAAATTAATAAATATACCCAGAACCTCTGGGTTTTTCGAAAAATGCCCAAACCGGTCAGAATCTGGCCGGTTTTTTTCTCTTTTATTTTTTTCAGAGACACTATGAAGAGCAAGATAATGAAATCTAACACTGAAAATTCGAATTTTTTGTTTAAATTACTTGTTAGATTACTTCTTTTGATGTATAATTAACATATTTATACTAAAATACACTAAATTACCTGAAATTATGTTGAATTACACTATATTACATTAAATTATGCTAAATTATGTTAAATTACGCTAAAATACGGTATATTCCGGTAAATTACATATGAATATGGATGCTATCTTTACTGAGAAGGCGAAAAACGACGACGAAACTTCAAACGACCATAAAATGGCGCTCGAGTGTCCGATTTCAGCAAATGACCACTTTTCGGAAAGCTTGCGAAAATACGCATGCGTCAGTACCCGTGATGCCGGATTTTAAAATTCAGAATTGCCATAAAACTAAGGAAAGAGTCTCAAAACTTGAGTTGAAGTTTCCGATTAAGATTTTCATTTCTATTATTCAATCTAAGTAGCTCAGTAAATTAGTTATATAATAAACTTGTAGAATAATAATTTTTACTATTTTTGGAATTTTTACTTTTTTTTATGATTTATGAAAGATGGCACAAAATCGGCCTAATTTAGCGTAATTTTGCGTAGTTTGGCGTAATTTACCGTATTTCATTATAATTAGTGAAATTTGTGTAATTTAGCGTAATTCAACATAATTTAGCGTAATTTAATGTAATATAGTGTAATTCAACATAATTTCAAGTAATATAATGTATTTTAGTATAAATATGCTAATTATAAATCAAAAGAAGTAATCTAACAAATAAGTTAAACAAAAATTTCGAATTTTCAGTGTTAGATTTCATTATCTTGCTCTTTATAGTGTCTAAAAAAAAAAAGGGAAGAAACCGGCCAGAACCTGGACATTTTGGACATTTTTCAAAAAACTCGGGATTCTGAGTATATTTATTAATTTGTAATTAACTTTGGATATTAATAAAAATGTCGGTACGGGGCTATGGATTATGGTGATCATTTTATTTTATACTGTGGGGGCAGCGGGGGTATAGACGATACAGAATCCAATCCGAATTCGATGCGATATGTCGGCATCATATTGCCACGGAGTTTGCCTTTTACGGTTTTACCCCGGTGTCACAAGAAGAATCTTTACAGCTGGAATGCAACTAAACAGGTATGAACGAAACCCAAAGCCGCAATTTTATCTAAACGGGAAGGGAAGAAGGTCCAAAGCCCATATTTCTATTTGGGGAAAAGGATTTGCTTTTCCGTAAAAACAAACTGAAGAGTTTCCGGTATTTGTTTTTCAAACCGCAAATACATGGGAGAATCTTGCCTTTTAGCCGTTCTCTCAAATGATATCAGACTATCAGTGCATGAACGGTATATGTTTATATTCGTAATTATAAATTTTTTTAAATAATTTGTCTAATATTTTTGTCAATTAATATCCGATTATATCCTTATTATTCATTTTTTTTTCCGAATTTTCCCATCATTACTGATTTGTTGAATTATACTTACAAATTTACAATGTACTATTTATTCAATACTATTAATAAAATTGAGTAGAACTAGGGTGTTCTTAAGTTAACAGGTCTCTTTTGTGAACTCAACTCTAAAACTTATCAGATTGGTTTCAAACAACGAGTTCGAACGGTTGAAACCTATCTACCTTATGAGTGATGCGACTACATGCGAAATTATAAATTTTGAAATTATTTTTGTATAGAGTCAAGTGGTAAAAAAACTTTCAATAATAAATGCATTAAAATTAATTTATAAACCTCTAATTTTGACCGATTGATTTTATACTAAATTAATTCGAATTTAAAAGTTTTGCATGGAGACGCATCACTCATAAGGTAGATAGGTTTCAACAGTTCAATTCCGTTGTTTGACACTAATTCGATAAGTTTTAGAGTTGAGTTTATAAAGGAACTTGATGAAATGAATAACAACCTAGTTCTGCTCAATAAAATATTATAGTTTATTTATTTATTTTAAAGAAATATTAATATTATTGACATAATTTACATTATAAAATAACAAATATACTTGTATTATATTTAAATTGTGAATTTTAGATCTTGCAAAACTCTTTTCAAACCACAAATTTATCATTGAACATATACCCCTAATGATTTAAGGTTGAAAACAGAGGCGGATCCAGAATTTCGATTAGAGATAGGCACAAAATACTAACAAGAGTACAAATTTCGTCTATAATATTAAAAGTTACAATAAGTAATATCTAGTTAGTCAAGTCGATGACGGTAAACCATGACTGCCACTACAGGTCTTCATATTTTGAAATCTTTGCATAATTATTTCATTATCAACATCAATGAACAAATCTTATATTGATAAGTAACAAAATAATCATTCAACTATTGATCTCCCATGCTATTTCTTGATTCGTTTTTCACCATATTCATTGTCGAAAATACCCTTTCAATACTAGCAGTAGTTACCTACAATATCAAAGAAAGGAAAGAGTCAAGGAAATCGGAGAAGGGAAAGAGTTGATGTCAGAGAAGAAAAAGAAGGGTTAGGACCAATGTTCTAAATAGCGCTATAGCGTTTTTGGACCAAAAAAGCTATAACGCTATGGCCATATAGCGCCGCTATAGTGTGCTATTTCGCGCTATAGCGGCGCTATTTTGCGCTATATGGCCATAGCGTCGTTTTTTCAGCTGTTCCGCTATGACGCGATAAACGCTATTTAAACTTTTGGTCAGGACAGAGAGTCGGTTTGAGCGAAATGAGAGGAGGCTACACTAATCGTCTTTTTTCTCTCCCCTGGCAAGTGGCGCAGCAACATGCAAATCGTTTTTTTTTGGCGATGCAAATTTTTTTTTCCTCTTGACAAATTGGAGCCGAGTAGCGAACCTCCTTTTTTGAACGAAGTAGTGAATGAACCACAATTTTTTTTTCTTTTATGCAAATCAGTCCGAATTGACTTTCTTTTTTACATGATTTTTTTTTGCTGAATCATAAATTATATTCATAAATAAATCTTATTATCGTTCGGAAATTGACACAAATATAAAATATCATTTACCTGACAAAATTTCAAAATCCCGCCGATGGCTGAAAGTGACCCACAAACCCAAAATGTGACCGCATACGTTGTTTGTTTATAAGGTTTGCAGTCTGTAAATATTATATCCGGCGCGTGGTATGCGTGTCCGTATATACGGTATGCCATTTTATATGCAAAATTAATTATTAGCACATTTAACTTATTACAAAATATAAAATATAAATGATAATATGTTCATGCATTATTAAGATGGATGTATGACCGTACTGTGTGTTCATACAGAATCTCCAATATATCACTTTCACCCCCGAGTCCGACCCCTGTTATATTCTTTCTGCTGTTCGTTCCTTTTTTCCTGGTGAAATTTAATATTGTACGTCATTGACAACTAAACTTTGAACTTGTCAATGTTTGGTTGCCGCTATTTTTCCACTTAGAAATGGGACTATGGGACTAAAATAAATAATTCATGAAACTTGGATCGCTCCTTTTTTTCCCCGACATCCATCGTCCTTTTCACCAAACTAGATGACCCTGCAAATTATTCCCTTTTGTTTTTTGAGGGGCCATGGTCCATAAATGTATTCTTGCATTATATCTTTTTGGACATAATGAATTGTACTCGAGCAATTAGCATATATTATTAATTTCTATATAAAAAATAATAATGTCATTAAAATCATTCCATAACTTCATCACCAAATTAAAATATTTATATTTATTTTGATATATCCGAGCTTGTTTACAAAAAAAAAATATATATTAAAATACTAGCGGCAATTTTTTTCAGTATAAAAGCAAAGTGTAAATGGTTGACCCATTTTGACCAATATGAGCAGCCGACAAAACATCGAGCGTACGGGAAACACGTGGCAACGCGTCGATGGTCCATGGTAGTCGGCCTGCTTGGTGTGTCCCACTGTCGATGAGACGGTGACGGGACCAACTCCAAACTTATCATGTCTCATCTGCTGGTTGCATGCCACGTGTTACCTACCGTTCCTTTTTAGTTGCCTATATCTTCAATTCTTTATTGTTTTAAGAGAGAAACGAATAATCACGTTTTTCTTATAAGGAAAGAAACATGCTGGAGTTTACGATCAGTTTCTTATAAAAAGTTTAGAAGAAGCACAGAGCACAGTCGTAATAAAAAGCAGTACACACTACACACGATGACAAAACACAACTAAAGCACATAAAACACGCGAACTAAATACATATTAGCAATTACAACGACAGACACAACTTTAGAGCTCCATCTCTTCTTATTTTAGTGTGTTCAATTCTTCGAGGTCCCCACTACCTGACCAGGTACGATGGTACTTGAGTACCACCTGATCTCCTATCTTGCCATGTGTCCAATAAAAGTTAATGAAAGAGCATTAGGGTTCCTAATTAAGCACCATTGTATGATTATATTTAGGACAGTAGATGAATAAGAATCATACCTAATTCTTGTATATATAAACTAAATGCAAATTCATTAAAATTTTATAAGACAAAGAAGCAAATTCGTATTCAATAAAAATTTGAGAATCTAAATAAATTTGTATCTACTATCGTATCGGATTATGCCGACATTTTTATTAATATCCAAAGTTTAATACAAATTATTATTTATGCCCAGAATCCCATCTGATTTCGAAAAATACCCAAGCCGGCCAGAAAATGGCCGGCTTAGGGGTAGGAGTAAGCCGGTCATTTTTTGGCCGGCTTACTCGGTTTTTTTTTTTTTTAAGAGAGACACTATGAAGATCAAAATATTGAAATCTAACACTCAAAATTTGAAATTTTTGTTTAAATTATTTGTTATATTACTTCTTTTGATGTATAATTAGCATATTTATACTAAAATACGCTAGATTAATTGAAATTATGTTGAATAACACTAAATTATGTTAAATTACACTAAATTACATTAAATTACGCTAAAATACGGTAAATTACGCTAAATTACAAATGAATAGGGACGATATCTTCACTGAAAAGACGAAAAACAACGATGAAACTTCAAACGGTCATAAAACGACGCTCGAGTGTCCGATTTTAGCAAATGACCACTTTTCGGAAAGCTTGCGAAAATGCGCATGCGTCCGTGCTAGCAATGCCGGATTCTAAAATTCAGAATCGCCAAAAAACGAAGGGAAGAGCCACAAAACTTGAGTTGAAGTTTCCGATTAAGATTTTTATTTCTATTATTCAATCCAAGTAGCTCAGTAAATTAGTTACATAATGAACTTGTAGAATACCAATTTTTACTATTTTGGGAATTTTTTTACTATTTTTTATAATTCATGAAAGATGGCACATAATCGGTCTACTTTAGCGTAATTAGCGAAGTTATTGTAATTTAGCGTAATTTAACGTAATTTAGTGTAATTCAACATAATTTATTGTAATATAGTGTAATTCAACGTAATTTCCAGTAATCTAGTGTATTTTAGTATAAATATGCTAATTATAAATCAAAAGAAGTAATCTAACAAATAATTTAAACAAAAAATTTAAATTTTCAGTGTTAGATTTTATTATTTTGCCCTTCATCTTCTCTTAAAAAAAAAAAAAAAAAACCGAGTAAGCATGCCAAAAAATGGCCGGCTTACTCCTACCCCCTAAGCCGGCCATTTGCTGGCCTGCTTGGGTATTTTTCGAAATCAGATGAGATTCTGGGCATAAATAATAATTTGTATTAAACTTTGGATATTAATAAAAATGTCGGCGGATTATGGACCGGCTTTGAATCATATTAAATATTTCAGTTTAAATGTTTAAAATAGTAAATATATGTATAATACAGGTGACTGTAATTATTTATATTATATATATATATATATATATATATATATATATATGCATATTAAGAATAATAACCCCATTAAACTAATTTGTATGGATAATTATGATTTATTTTTAATTAATAAAAGTGGTCCATATATTTTTGAACTCAAATCATAATTAGTATATTAGAATATTATAATTTACCACTTATTGATTTCTTAACCAACTTCGGATTTAAATTATTTGGAATATACTAAGGTGGAATTTTTTTTCAAGATTCATATAGGAATTCCATAAGCTATTGAATATGTTTCTAAGGAGTCCGGCTAGTATGGCATCAGTGTTATTTCAACATATAAAATATCAATTTTAAAGTCTATGAAATCGACTTCAAACGATAAATCCAAACTGTTCAAACCAATCTACTTTGTTAGTTGTGCGTTTACATGCAAAATTTATAATTTATTTAGTATCAAGTGAAGCGGTCAAATATGGGAGTTTTAAGTTAATATTAATGCATTCATTTTTCAACATTTTTGATCGCTTGACTTGATACTAAAATAACTCAAAAAAATATTCGCATGCAAACGCATCACTTATAAAGTAAATTGGTTTGCACAGTTTGAATTAGTCGTTTGAAGTCTATCCAATAAGTTTTGAAATTGATGTCATATGACCCTAATATCATATTAGCCGGACTCATTTCTAAGCTTTATATATGGATCCTTTCATGAAGATTGATGAGTCCAAATTGAACTACTACTTTTAAATATTTATAAATCCTAATTTCTACTTACGTTAAGATCACAAGCGTATGCTCATACCGTGTAGTATGATTGGAGTGTCGATCCACAATGATAGAGTATTAGATTTTAAATAATTTTCACTAGTTTAGGTTATCGGGGTTTTTTAAAGGTTTGATATGGTGGCGCTAATTGCAATCAAGGTTAAGGTTAAACAGTAAATAGAGAGCCTCTAGAGTTCAGGTTCTATCATTCTTAATTATGCAAAATATAAATTTTGATGTTTCTCTACGTCGCATGGGGCACTGTCACTGTCGCATGCAGTCTAGATTGTCCCACAGCTACCCCGCATGCGACACTGTCACTACCCACAGAACGTGCTGGGTGTTTGTTTATGCGATTTGAAAGCTTTTCTGATCTTGCGATCGGCTTTTGGGCTACCAAGACTGAAGTATTTTAGGTACACAATTATATTATTTTCCTATACTATCCCGTAGTTGAAATATTCCAAAGACCCTCCCTAATCTAAGTGCTTTCTAATTCTAATAAAATCTAAATGTACAATTTATGCTATTGCCAAGAGAGCCCACTGGGTTCTAATCCTAGTATTTGAACCGATGCCAAGTCTCGTTAGCCGAAGTGTTTGGAGTACTTACATGCATTATCCTTCTCACACAATGATGCAACGATTAACACCTATTGGTATTTAGAGGGTCATTGGCATATAGTAGACAGAACTATGTATGCAAGAACGTAATAAAAAAGAATTTAAAATATAGAAAGAAACTCAAATCATCATAAACAAAACATAAACTTATACTAAAATATAATTAAGAATTCAAGTACAACCCTCATCCTAGAGATAAGAAGTTTAGTTTCTCATGACCATGACAAAATAAAAGAAATAAAATAAGGAGAACATAAATTATCACCCAATTGAAAATGGAAAAACCTCTGATTAATCCAGACTATACATTTTCGATCCATATTTTACAAAATATTTGATAAAATACGATTAGACTATTGTATATTATTTTCTTTGTAACTATGTGCTTTTGATATATATATATATATATATATATATATATATAACTCTATCAAAATACTATTGCAAGAATATTATACTATTTTGGCTTTTAGTTTTCTTATAAGAACTTATTTTATGTTGTTCATAGATTTGGATTATATCCTCTTTTTGTATTTGTACATTTTTTTTAATAAAAGTGGCAAGCCGCTTGTTTCATTAGAAACAAAATAGTTCATACAAAGTTGAAAAAACTAAAATTAATAAAAAATTCTCAAAGTGTGAAGCACCAAAAGGATATCTAAAACTAATGTCATAAAGCATACAAGGCAAAACATATTGCCATAATAACTAAGTAACAAGAACACTAAGACAAAATTACCATAAGAAAAATCATAGAGTAAAACAGACTAATCATCTCTAACAATAAAACTAGAAGTAGAGGCACTAGCAAAAGAAGAACCCGAATCAGTTGTAACAATAAAACGAGAAGTAGAGACGCGAGCAAAACAAGAACCCGAATCAGTTGTAGATGAATCAGCCGCCATAAAAGCAGCATCAATAGCATCATACTCAACACGGTCTCTAAGGTAATAAAAAAGATCAGAGCCCTCGAGATCAAGACATGGGTCTTCCTCTGACTGGATGTTTTCTCTTTCCTGGGTATCTGAATCCGACAGGATGATAATGCTGCCTGCCTGAGTTAAATGAGTAACATCCATAGGCAAGATCAAAGACAATTTAAAAAATGAATCATCTAAATTAGATTTACACCAAAATGAAGTAAGGGCAATAATATGGGAACCTAAAGATTTAATAGATGATATTGGTGCATTATTAAAACAAACATTATTTCTTGCTAACCATACTATCCAAATGGTAGCTGCCCTAAGAAGTGAAATTAATTTACAATCCTTAAGAGGGATTCAAGCATCGAAAAGCCACAAATATAAAAGAGTCTCACAATTGAAGGTAAAATTGTTATAATTTGCAATTCAGGACCAAATAGAACTAATTAAGGGGCAAGTAATAAATAAATGATCAGTAGTCTCAACTGAATTGCAAAAAGAACAAGAGAACCGCGCTAGCCTCTGTTAGCAAGATTTGCTTTAGTAAGAATTTTATTTTCTTGTACCTGCCACATAAAAATTTTAATTTTAAGAGGAATCTTAGTTTTCCAAAGGGTAGTGTATACTGTATTTTTGATACCCTACAAATACAAAGAATGTACTGTAAATGAACCTGACTGAGTCCATCTCCAGAAAATATGACCAGGGATAGATAAATCAGTAAAAACAGAAGAAAAAGTAATATCAGATTGTGAAAACTAAGCTAAAGTGCAATAGTTGAAGAGAGAAGAAGAAAGATTCTTGTATTCATTTCAGTGTCTCAATTACATTGTATAGTGCCTCTCTTATAGACTAATAAGACATTAACTAATAGTCTAACTGATTCTGTTACAATCTGTTTTAATCTCCTATTACATGCTAATGATTTGTATCTAGTCTTCTACTGGCTGGACCTGGTGTACTGTGTCATATTGTAATTTTATTTGTACATTTCTAATAAATAATTATTGTAATTATATTTTATTTCAATAGTTTCTGTTAAATAAATCTTTCAAATACGACCACCTTAATAGATACGAATTAGATAGTTTGAAGTTATAATTAGTTACTCAAAGATGATACATTTTGCAATTTGATTATTAATTATGAATCAAATTGAAAACTTGGATGAAAATGGATCAATTCGACCTGTACTTGCTCTATTTTGTTACAACTTACAAAGGAAGTACACAAAAAATCACCTCATTGTTACGAGTGCAACGAACGTATGTAATGACGTACGAGATCGAACTGATGAAATTACAGGTAAATATTTATGCCAGATCGAGATACAAATTTGTAATTGAAATACTCGAAGAAGCAATGTACGACCCAACAACAGGATAGCACATGCGAATTTTGTTCCTCTCATTAAAAACAATTAATGTAATGAAGAAGGTACACAACAAATTTAATAATGCAAGGATGTACGTAGACGTAAAAGTAGGTTTTCTGGCTTTCAAAGATCTCCATTAGTCCATTTAAAAAAGCAGGGCTATCCTAGTTGTTGGGGGTCAGGGGTCACGAAGCTTTGACTTTGTTTTTAACTAAAACGATCATATGTATAATATAATTTATTCAATTCAAAGAGAAGCCATGCGTATGAATACAAATATATACGGTCAACGGAATGAATATTGGCACACGATCGAACTACTGTGATTTGGTCTTCTGCCATTAATTAGATCCAAAGAATCGTATACAATTAACGTGCGTATGTATACATAAGAGCATCTTTATCTCAGAAATTTTTTTTAAATTATGATTTCTATTATAATTTCAGTTATGTACTCAAATTTTTTATTAATAATTATTTGACAAAATTTCTTATTACTAAACTGTTTCTTATCGTCACGCTAGCAAAACGATTCGCTCAAATTATTTCTTATCGCTCATGTGGTCTATTTAGAAACTTTAAAAATAATTTTAAAAATGTGAAAATTTAAAATTTTTAAAGACTTTGATTTTTAAATAGTGGTTAGCAGTTATTTAAAAATTCATTTTAATTGTTGGAATGAAGTTGCTGTACAATAATTTCTCACCGAGTAAATAAAGATCAAGCAATGTAGTTTAATTAATTTAGAATGTCTGAAACAGTAATAAAAATAATAAAAGTCAAATGACTATATCTATTGTGATAGTGTAAATATTTAGAGCAATATTTTTGTTATTATTGTTGGGTTAATATTAAAAGAAGGATCCAATGTTTATGATTTTTGTATCAAATTTTTGTCAATAAAACTAAATCTAATTTTTTTTTTTTTGTAATCGTCAATATAGTAAGACCAATGATTGGATATATTATACGTATTTTGCACTACATGTCAAAAAAGTTATATCACCTCTTGTCTTTATTTCCACATATATCGAGAGCTATTAAAATTAACGGATCAAATGTTCCAGTTTTAAATCGTTGATGGCTACAGAATAAGATCCAAATACTATATATTTCCTTATATGTGTGTAGTTGGGACGATACAAAATATATTTAAAGATTTAAATTTGAATTTAAGCATAAATTAAAAAAGTTGATTTGTTTGACATTAATGCCAATTAATATTGGATGCCTTCTCAATTTAAATATAACTCAAGGTCTACAAAGATATAACAGGAGCAAACATTAAATGAAAACTTACAAATAATGTTATTATTTCTCGATAATGGAGAAAATCTAACAAAATCAAAACAATTTACAATGCTAAAGGACAACTTGTTACATTTTTACCATGAAAACAGATGTTTAACGCTTGTCAAATTTTTGCCACGAAAATAGATGTGTAACGCTTGTCAAATTTTTACCATGAAAACAGATGTTTAACGCTTGTCAAATTTTTGCCATGAAAACATATGTTTAACGCTTGTTAAATTTTTGAGCGACAACCGACAAGAAAATAAATGTCCAGAGAGATTACTTGACGGCTCATGGTTGTGTGACATTTTTTTTTTATTTCAAAAGGACAACCAATGAGACAGCTACTGGTGCTTCCTTTTTGTAGTTCAGAAGGAACTCGTTGGGTGTCTCAATATACACCGCCTCGCAAAATCACAAATTTATTTCGTCGCGAGCCCCGAATTGTTAGCACATAGTCTTTAGCACCATATAATTCACGAACAATAAGAAGCAAATCATCACGATTTTCAAATTTCAAATTAAGAAGTTGATGTTTTTATTTGCATCATTCACAACTTGATTTTGAAAGTTGTCTTCCCACGGGTTAGAGAAATGATCCATATATTCAATTAACAAATATAAATTAATTATAAAACATCAATAAAAAAGTTTTCTAACAATTTTAATTAAAATACGTATAGATAAGAAGTATCAAATTGAGAAAATATTTAAAATTATAAATATATTTGAGTTGGAATATATTACATATGAAAGCGATTGTTGTAATATAAAAAGAATTATAAAAAAAGTTAAATACGTACTTTGACCTGACTGCTTAAAACCATAATTGAATAGTGACCTGACTGCTTAAAACCATAATTGAATAGAATGTTTTCTTGTGTAAATTATATAGCTAAATTTCCATGAGAAAAAGGGAAGATCAACAAAATTCTGTAGCTTTTGATTTTACATGAATGCAAAATATAAAAAAGAAATATATCTAACAATTATGGA
Source organism: Carex myosuroides (assembly GCA_028015225.1). Classification (NCBI taxonomy): domain Eukaryota; kingdom Viridiplantae; phylum Streptophyta; class Magnoliopsida; order Poales; family Cyperaceae; genus Carex; species Carex myosuroides. The sequence goes on from CM051476.1 coordinate 5,296,821, forward strand.
AATCAAATAATTAATAAATAATTAGTATATTAATTACATTGTAAAAAATGGTAGTTAGGAAGATATTTAATGAGGGTTAAAATTATCAATATATTAATTTTTTTTAAAGATGTTGTGTTAATATAAATATGTGTGATGTCGATGTGCCTATCTCGCATTCCGTAAGTACGTCATAACATAAATCGCTCATTTTGTCTGATTTTGAATTCATATTTTCATCCTCTTGTCATTACTTCTTTAAAACACTCCAAAGATTGGGAAAGTGAGAAGGAGAAGAAACACGAGCAATGACTTGTTCTACTCATTTGGAGGGAGACCTAACGACGCCAAGGTACTAAAAAAGCAATTCGGATCCAGTAAAGTAACCCAATTCTTAGGTTTTGGATCGAGACCGTCCGATTCGAATCCGTGAAAATCTATCCGTGAAGTGAGGGCACACATTCTGAAGATGAATTCAAATTCCGAGACGATCTCGAACGACGAATTCGAATCGGACGGTCTCAATCCAAAACTCAAAGATTGGGTTACTTTAGGGGATCCGGACCCCTAAAAAAGGCATGAATTTCGGATTGTAGAACGAGATTGTGGAATTTCATGTATACCCTCAAAAATCTTAAAATTACGTATTTTTTCTTTTAAAGTTCATAATCAAATTTATTCTTCGAAATTTAAAAAACACACAAATTACTCAATTTATTGTCTTTTCGAATAAAACCTCATTTTTAAATTTATAAAGTTCTCATTTATTCTTTATTTAAAAATAAAAATATATAGTTTATGTAAGGAAAATGGCCAAATTTTACTTGGTGATGAGTTTCTGAGGGTGAAGAAGTCATTTCTCTACTTATGACACATATACAGTGATATTTAGGATACACTTTTGTGCCGTTGACAAGTAAGAAAAATGAATCATAACCTTCACAACTGGCCAATTAGAAGACTGAACATTTCACTTAAATAGTCTACATATATTTTATTTTAGTAAAGGATAAAATGTGTAATTTATAAATTATAAATGAGTTCTTAATTGGGCAAATTTATGAGTTCTTAAAATTTAAAAAGGTAAATATAATATTATGAATTTTAGCAAAAGAATACAAAATTTTGTAATTTTTGAGAAGTATACCTAAAACTCCCCCTTTGAGATTTAACTTAGTATTCAATCTCCATTTCAAGAGATGCTCATGCTGTGCGTGTTAGAACTTGCAGCGAGTCCAAACTATAAAAAAAGTAACATGATCAAGAATGATGTATTAATGAGGTATTGTTTTGATTAAATCAATAATTTTCTTACAGCAAATGGTCATGTTTGGTTGTGGAGCAAGAGTTAGAATAAACTTTTACTCCACACTTAAGTAGTTAATAAGAAATAAAAACATAGGAATAAAGTGGAGTAAGAGATGATTTATTCCGGAATAAGTTATTTTACTTTTCAGATAAATTAACTCACTCCACACTTCATGTAAGATCCACATCTACTGTCATAGGTAGAGACTCATTTTCCAATATCTTACTTCTTTATGCAGATTAATTTAAGTCATGAATTAAATTATCACATAAAATATAAGATATGTAAAGTAAATGAAATAAATTATTTAATTCTCATTAACTTTACTTCACAATCAAACATGACCAATAAGCAAACTACAAAAACCGTTGGAGAACATCCTAACTAATTAGTATATTACCCATTCAGTGTATTCTTTTTAGTGCTTTTGTGAATAAAAAAGTCTTAAGATGTCAAATACATGCTTCTTTACAAAGTTTTAAATTACTTTTTTAAACTTTTCTTTTTGTCAATCTTTTTAAGTTTGCCTGATTTTTTAAGTCATTACTCCATATATAACTGAAGTATTTGTCTAAAGGTCAACTTAAAAAAGTTAAGTATTTTTTTATTTTTGTTGGTGAACACCTCTTTTTCAGTGAAGCTTAAAATTGAAGCTTATTCAACTTGCTGAACAGGTTTCGGGAATTAGTTAGAAAAAATCCGAATCAGTAGGAAAGAACTAAAAAATTAAAATTTATGGGTTAAAACGTATAATGATAATGTGTAGTTGCTAAAATTTGAGTTCAAGTCTGCACAATTATTAATTGAAATTCTAGACACTAAATTACAGGGGTACATCTAACATTTTTGATAGAATTGAATTAAATAAATACTTAAAAAAAATAATTAAATTATAATATACATAATTAAAAACATTAAATTATAAGATAACTAAGGCATCTCTGGTCAATAGATCCGCACGAGCGCATTGGGGATAAGTATGAAAAACATTATAACTGATTTTGAGAAGATTTGATCGCAAGCCCTCTAGTCATGTTGAAGGAGATTGACAGCATACAATCAGACGATATGAATAGCAGAGCAACTTCATTGGTGAAATTAAAAACAAAAGCAACAAACCATGCTATATTAATTGTTTTCTAGAGATGTTGTATTCATCTTTAATTCGTCAAGCGCGTTAGTTGACCATGTCTAAAAACTAAATTTTTGGATAATGATTAATTCAAACACAGATGTTTCTTCCGTGGTCAGGAGAAATACGTCTCTTTGCCCACACCTAAATCCTTCTAAACAGATCTTAAAATTGTTAGAAGAATGAGGAGTGATAAAATTAATTGTCTCCATAAGCGCATCTATATTTCAGCAACTCAAATAAATTTATGAAAAACTGTTACATTTTTGAAATTAATTTTAGAGATTCTATTAAGTCACTTCAGCAACAAATTAAAAAAAGAAACAATTTGAGCCAATTATTTGATCAGCATAGAGTTTATAAACAGTTTCTCAATTAAAAACTTTACTGCATAGTTTCTAAATAAGAAACTCTCCTACATTCTTGAAACTAGATTAGAAACTGCCACGTTATATTAGAAACTCTAATAGTACCAGGGATGTAGATGCTCTAAACTTTATACAAATGCCGAAACTTTTTAGTTACCACAGTAAAAAATAGAAATTAAATGATTACCACCCGGCCCAAACTAGTTTCAATCATATCACCGACGCGGACCTAGTTCGCGCACCCCAATTGGTGCTCTAACTGAGTTAGTGCATCAAAATTGGTGCGCTCAGACGGAGTGAAACGCACCAAAGAACAGTAAAAATTTCGGAACAGTTGGTGCTCTAACTCAGTTAGAGCACCAGTCTCTGCACCAACTCTTTTTGGTGCGCGAGCTGGATCCGCGTGAATGGTAGGAGTGAAAAAATCTCAACAAGAGTATTATTCATTTAATTTTGATAACAAGAATGCTATTCATTTAATTTTGATTTTAGACTGTGGTAACTTAAAAAATTTCGGCTGCAAATGAAATCGGGCAGTCAAGATAAATATCATTTCGCTGGTAAATAAAACACCATGTCTTCCCCATATACATAGCTAAACGTGCTCTAATAAAATATAATAATCATGTACCAGGGATTATATATAGCTGACCAAACTGGTGATCTCAGTTGTTTTTTTTTTTTGTCTTTTTGTCTCTCTTTTTATATATATACGCGGCTACTCGACATTCATGAGAAAAAAAAAGTTTCTTTCCTTATTCTTCACACACATTACATACGAAAACTACTAAATTGAAACAAATAACAAAGTCAACCTATAATGAAAATATACAATGAAGTGTAAAAAATGAAGAATATTTATAGCAAAAATCATTTTACTTATCTCTATCAAATATCAGAATAATCAAAAGTATGATTGAAAAATAAGGCAAACTAAACAATGAACAAATTATCAGGAACTTGGCGGCTCTGGCGGTGGCGGAAACCATTCGGGGTCCGGCCAATCGAATTCCGTAAAATAGTCGGAACTGCTTGCTGCAATTCCACTTGAACCTGCAATTCCACTTGCACTTGCATTTCCACTTGCACTTGCAATTCCACTTGGACTTGCATTTCCGCTTGCACTTCCACTTCCGACGGCATATTCATATCCAAAGTTATGGACTTGCTCTGCAGCTCCTCTGCTTACATCATCAGTGCCATACATCAGATGCGGCATAGATACAGAGCTTAAAGGTCTCTGCACAGGCAAAACCTGTTCCAGCAGCGGTGTCGGGTTAGAGGTCTGATACGGGTACCTCATAACATCTCTTGAAGCATCCAGAAGCGACGGTGGAGTTACCATAGCAGACGGCGTAATCTGAGCCTGCCCCTGTACCTGTGCCTGGGAAGGATTCAGGGTTGCATGCTCGGGGAAGTTTAGCTTGGCACGGTTGCCACGGAAGCGTAGAGCCGCCTCATCATAAGCTCGTGCAGCTTCCTCGGCAGTGCTAAAGGTGCCGAGCCAGACACGGGCCGCCTTATGTGGGTCCCGTATTTCAGCAGCCCATTTTCCCCAGGGCCGCTGTCTGACGCCTCGGTACCGCTTCTTTTGGGGTTGAGAAGTGGAGGAAGAGGGAGAAGGGGAGGGAGAAGTTTCCTCTGTTTTTGTTGTTCCTGCAGAGGTGGAGGTTGATGCAGACAAGGTTTGTAGTTGAGGGCTTTGATTAATTGTACCTGTTATGGAAATGAGAAATGAAATTAGTTTTAAATAGAGATGCTCTGTTTCTGTGTTAAACAGGAAAATTATGGAAAAGCAGAGTATATTCCAGTTTTGTAAATTAAACCATAAATGATGTCAGAGTTCTTTCTCTTCGGTAGTCCAATAGAAATACAACTCAACTAATATAATCCTTTTTAGAAATTAGATCTGATATAAGAGAACTCCTGACAGTTCCTTAACCATTAATTATATTAGATCGGCACGCGTAGGCATTTATGAGCTGTGTTGAGATGTGGAAAGTCGTGTCCGGGCTTCCTACCAAAGTATCAATAAATCGATACTTAAAATAATTAAATATCTCGGTTAGGCCGTGATTATAAAGCATAACATTTTATCTAAAAATTAAAATAAAGCTTAAACTCATCAGGAAACCCAATTAAGTAATTATGTGCAACGTGTCGAACTCTAGCATGACACCCAAATGACAAAATAAAACTTTTTATTCTCTCCGACTGACGTCTTCTGGAAACAAAATGACGTCTTTACCCCTTTCCGTATCGATCTTCTTTTGTTAACTCTTTATTTTATTCCCGTACCGACCTGAAGAAAAGAAAATGACGGTTTTACCCTTTTCCGTACCTATCATTTTTATAACTCTGAATCCTCGCACCGACCAACGGAAACGAAAATTCTCACACGTCGTAAACCAAAAAAAAAATTAAAAAAAAAAGAAAGAGGAAAACTCAAGAAAAACATGAAAGAAAAGAGACTGCCAATGGAAGCTCACCTCCTGGGACGGATGAAGTTGAGGTCTCTCCCGCTTGCCTGGACCCGGGCCACCATTGCTGCGCGAACCCTCTGTAGTACCTCAGCACCTCCTCTGTTACCACTGCCTCATTCTCACGCTCCCTCTTGATCGGCAATTGTGATGTCACCACTGCAGGAACTGACGTCATATCCAATGGTAGGGCCCCCTCGCCAGAAACCACTCTGGTCAGAGCCGAGACCATTACCGACATCTCTCTGGCCTGACCGTAATCTGACATAATCAGAGATGCCGCCTGCAGCTGCTCTCTGCTCTGTTGTTCTTCTTCCTCTGTCTGTCGTTGCGGATCGGTTTCATTAATGCTCTTGAACACATGAGTGTCACGTGAGTGCGCCACGTTGATGTAGCACATGTAGAAGCTCTATCGCCGCTCAAGGCCGAGGTAAATGGGGAGGCACAGCGGCAGTAAGAGATAAACGAAGATCGATGTCTTAATTTCTTATCTCGCAAGACAGAGACAGAGGGTGGTAGAGATTTCAAACTTTGGTTAATACGGTCTACAGGCTCTCGAAGTTTTGAATCTTTTGATCTGGTGATATACTTCCTATATTTATAGGCAACGCGAACGAGAGAGACGTGCTTAAAAGGGACAGTAATTGCGGTATACACACTGAAGTTTATACTAGAGGCGGTTAGGCGAAGCCTGACCGTTGTTTCGGCTATATATTTATTCAATTATTTTATAGTTGCATGTATTTTACATAATCAGAAATTTAAATGTTTTTAAATCATAAAATCATATATAACAGTAGTTTGAACTTAAATATATACTATATTTATAAATTTATTGATTGAAAAAAAGAATAAAATCTGAAATATCTTTGAGATAGATTATATATATAAAACGGTATTCTATAAAAATATTTAGTTAGTAAAGAAATCAAATAAATAGTTTACCCAATGACTTATTCTTATATACTGCGGACTTCATATATTGAACATCTAACAAAATAGTTTATTTAGAACTGAAGACTTGCGAAGAAATTGAACAAATGTAAAGTTCTCAATAACCATAACTTTTTTGTTTTATTGTTCGATTAATATCAAATAAACATTAAAAGAAACATTTCTTAGTAAAAAAACATTATGTAAAGTTATGAGAGAGATTTTTCTTGCAGTTTATAATTGTAAGAAAAAATAATATTATCTCTATTACTTTTTTTGTATGATGGTCAAACTTGAGGTGCGATTAACATTATTAATATAAATTTTCACATCATATGATCAATAGAACACACGCAACATATATAAATTTTATATTAAATCTAACAAAATTATGTATATTTTACGGTTCCATATCGCAAAAGAAACATACGACTACCAAAATAATTGAAAGAAATACATTCAATATTAAACTAACAAGCATTATGAAAAAAAAACATTTCAAACTGATATGGGCAGAGGAAGTTATACATTAAAATATAGAAATAATAATTTACTATAATATTTTTTTTAAGTAAATATGGAAGATTAAACTTTTTTTTTTTTTGAAACAAGGCTTATTAGCCCATTTTCATTGCTGAAAATTGTTAATTACAGATGCTAACAAGAACCTCTAAACACCTCGAAACAACTCCGACCTCTGAAACAAAACCAAAACAACATTTTTAATCGCAGTCTTCTATACTCCTCGGCGTCCTCGCTATACTTAGATAAGAAACCCTAACAAAAATCTTTAAACTGGTAACAACAGTGTACCAATTATTCCTGTCTTATTACAAAAAACACACAAAACACTAGGGACTAAAAAACTGTACCCTCAGGCTTCACATTTCACAAGCCACCAATTAAGAAAATGTGCTTCACTTATCTTCGCCTGTGGAACTCTTTTGTGCTCCCTCTATTGTTACAGAGACAATTAAGCCTTGCACCCTCAGTCCACCCCTTCCTCGGACGCAGACTACCTCCTCGAAGAGTTTTGTTCTGCACATCCCCGACAACCCCCTAGTTCACATCCAGCGTAGAAATGGTTTCTTCTAAATTTGCTACATGGCTCCTCCGATTCTTCTGCCTTATAGCTTCAATATCATAAACCATCTTCTCTGAGCACACTGGGTCTTTATCTTTGTTGATTGAAGAGATACCAATACCAATCTCATCTTCACATCTCTTTTCTTCTCTAATCGCACTTCTCTGTTGTGCTACTTCAGAAACCTCAATCTCTGCCAATTTGGATTGACTGTCATGAATTTGAGCATCGATACCTGCCATGGCCATCTCCATTTCAGATAGTTTCTTTTCCATCAACACCATTTCTTGCTTTAATTCTGCTAATTTCGTCTCCAGCCTCTTGATTGAAACCATAGTCGATACCTCATAGCCAATGGGTATGGACTGTTAGCCTGACTCCGATCAAGAATCAAGGGGTGTGAGGTGTGAAGGATGGATTGGAGGTTCTGGCACAGTTTCAGTTGGATTTTCTAAGAGCAGGGGTCAGATTTGGGGAGCTCGAAAGAGGTAATTGCATGACACTGAGAGGATCGGTGGCCATGGTGATTGCAGATAAAGCTTAGAGTTGCATTGTAACACTGCACCGCAAGATGTCCCCGGTCGCTGCACTTGAAGCACAAAGGCTTAGATGGAGACGACGCTCTTTTGAGTTGTGCAAGCTTTGCCTGAACTATCTCTGCACGACTAAGTGGTCCCGTTTCAGCGGTTGAATCAATTCTGCGCCAATAGGGGGTTTGGACTGAACTATGCTGAAAGGTCAGATTCGTGGGGCCCGGCCTATGAGGCGTCGCCATTGCTGATGTCAAAGCTCGAGATAAATCTTTGATTGAGTCCTCCAGATCAGCTCACTTGTTTATCGTGCTCAACCTATGAATTGCTGCCATTATTGTCGAGAGTGCTTCAGATAAGGCCCGTAAAGGTAATTCGAGATCAGCTAGCAGGTTGAATCGAGGAGCAGCCATCGTCCACCTCAAACCCTCGTCCTTCTTCGATTTCACGCCTCTGATCTGTACGAGCAGTGGAGAGGACGGATTTGAGATCGAAATCGGAGGAGATCAACGGAAGGGAGAGGTGAACGAATCCGTCTTGAGGCTTTCTTCTCGATCGTCAATAGAGAATTGTTTTTTTTTTCTCGATTTTTTGTGTTTTTTTGTGGATTTTTTCCGATCTCCAGAATCGCCTAGGGACGCGCTCCCTCAGGCCGCTCCCAAAGGACCCAAACCCGATTTTTTTATTAATAGAAAAATAAATAAAAAAATAACGACAACTTTGAAAGTTTTGACAGAAATTCGGAAAAAAAAATGTTATGGTCTGTAACGTTCAACGGGACGTTATAGACCATAATGTTCCGATAATTTAAAATTAACCGCTATTTAAGCATAATCTGGCCGTTGTCTGACGTTCAGCTCTAGAGAAAAAAAAAAACCGGCCGGACTACTTCCATTTGTAACGTCTTGTTTAATGAAAAAAAACAGAACGTTTTTATCCATAACGTCCAGTCCAGTGACTAAATTTTGTAATTTATTCCTTTCTTTTCATGAAATCAAATTCACAATGTACAGATATCTAAAGCTTGCACATTACCTATGAAGTGTATGTACATTTACTAACTTTTGAGGATTTTATTTTTCTTTCTCAATTAATTACTTTGATAAATTAATTGCACAAAAGATTGCGTCGTTAATAGTTAATACATGAAACAAGTTAATATATATATATATATGGACAAGTTTCGTAACATATCAAATATCGAAAATTTAAATTAGAGAACAATATTATATAGCGGACAAATCTGTTAACAGTATGTAGCAATATCTCAAAATATATGAAACTTGGTACATGCATCAAACCTGGTACAGTGCATTTCCAAAAATTGATACAATGCATTTCTTAATGTGTGTATTATAGATATGGCAATTTTATCATTAGCTAATTAGAAAATTAGAGAGGTACTCTTTTTGGTTAGAAAGCAACTCAACTAGGGATGGCAACGAGCTGGTTCAGTCCGAGCTAGATCCTAACTCAGCTTGTTAATTCTGGACCGAGCTACAGCCGAACGAGTTAAAACGTGACAAACGTGACCGGTCACATTTAGACACGTCACGTATGGTCATGGCGTGATTAACGTGTTGTGACTATTCACGTGCTATGATCATCCTTTCAAATTTGATCATAGCACGACACAACATATGATCCAAGTTACGGCGTAACTAGTCTTGGCACGGTACATATTTATATCCTTGATAGCATATTTCTTTTTCTCCTAACAAATCAACGATTCTTTCAAGTGGAGTAGCTAATCGGACTGCGTTTTTTTTTTCTTTCTTTTACACGAATCAGTCTGAGGTGACTTTCTTTTCCGCACAATTTTCTTCTACTGAACCATGAATTAAATCCAAGAGTAGACATTATCACATTATATCCATCCAGGAGTATACACAAGTATAAAATACTACTGAATCTAAAAAAAAATTGAAATCTAAAAGTAGACATTTGCCTACTTCTGACCCTTTTTGATCCGCCACTAAATATAGTTTTACCACAATCCGACACCCCTACGTCCGCGGCTCCATTCGAAATACATACATAAAAGATCGTCTATCTCCTGATTTCTCCCTTTCTTCTAACTGAAAATATATATATTTCTACATTAATATCTTGGCTGCATCAGTCAAGCTTTCAAAAAAGAAAAAGAAAAAATATATATTTGCATAAGAATCTCTTATTCGCTTAATTGCATGTGCACCGAATCATCATTTGGATCTATTCAATAGACGACTATGACAACAACCCAATTGAATGATCGATCGTTTACGCTTTGACTTTTAGATAGTCAGCTTATAATTAATTTGATTGCTTTTCTAGTTATATTCTCTGAACGAACTCGAAAGATACTTTTGGAAGGAAAAATTAATCATCCATGTTATTCCATCATGTTACCCTTGCATTTAATGAGGAAACAGTTCGCAGAACGATTCAATAATTAGTTAATGCAACCAGGCTTGCTTGATCTTTTGGTATTTTCTAATCGAACCTTTGGTCATGCTAAGAGTGTGTTGGAATTAATGTTTAGATCTCCAATTGTCATGCTAAGAGTATTTTCTAATCGAATCTTTTGGTACATCTTCCCCCGATTCACATCCAGAGTGGGACTACCATCGTTGGGTATTGTCCAACATTGGGTGGACGGCATGGTACGACGAGCATGGACGTCCGGTGCAGCCTCATGTATGTCATACTTCAGTATCTGTCAGGTTTTAATAAATTTCTTTATTCAGATCAAATTTAATAATTTATGTGTATGATTGCAGGGTCCAGCAGAGATGCCACCACAGCCACCACCTGCGGAGACCGATACTTCTGAGTACGAGTCCCTCTCGTGCAGTCTCCAGGACTTCGGGATATTCGATGAGGATTTCATTACGGCACCTGCATGGTCCCGATATGGCACAGAGATGCCGCATGATAGAGAGGCTAGTGATAGTGGGTCTCATACTCAGCCTGCATTTGGGACTGAGTTCGCCGCATCTATCTTCAGTACACCTCCGCCAGTACCACCAGTCTCCACAGGTGATGCCAGATGGGATACCGCCGAGCAGATACTCAGGTCTGCCGATGCCCCAGATGAGCCCGAGAGAGACGGAGCCTGGCCGCGCTGGCGCCGGGCAAACGCCGGAGTACCGCCTCAGCGATATTCCCCCTCTCCGTTTTAGTTGTATTTTTACTAGTTTTGTAGTATTTATATTTGATATACTATTTATGTTTGGTATATTTGGATTATCCTATATTTCGGTTGATGTGTATCTGTGCTTTTATGGTACTATTTTTATATTTTACAGATCAAAATAAATTATCATGATAATGGTAAACAGAAAATATTACAACATTAAAATAGAAGCACAACATAAAAAATAATATAGCGTATTGTAATGTAATGTAATGTAATTTAGCGTTATTTAACATAATATAGTGTTATTCAATATAATTTCAATTAATATAGCGTATTTTAGTATAAATATGCTAATTATATATCAAAAGAAGTAATATAACAAATAATTTAAACAAAAAAATTTCAAATTTTCAGTGTTAAATTTCAATATTTTGATCTTCATAGTGTTTCTCTCTAAAAAAAAAAAAAGTACCAAACTGGCCAGAAAATGGCCGGCTTAGGGAGGAACCTAAGCCGGCCATTTTCTGGCCGGCTTGGGTATTTTTAGCGAAAGTTTGAAAATCTGGACATAATTAATAATTTGTATTAAAGTTTGGATATTAATAAAAATGTCGGCATAAAAGATCGTCTATCTCCTGATTTCCCCCTTTCTTCTAAATGAAAAAATATATATTTCTACATTAATATCTTGGCTGCATCAGTCATGCTTTCAAAAAAGAAAAAGAAAATATATATATTTGCATAAGAATCTCTTATTCGCTTAATTGCATGTGCACCGAAATACCGAATCATCATTTGGATCTATTCAATGGACGACTATGACAACAACCCAATTGAATGATCGATCGTTTACGCTTTGACTTTTAGATAGTCAGCTTACAATTAATTTGATTGCTTTTCTAGTTGTATTCTCTGAACGAACTCCAAAGATATTTTTGGAAGTAAATATTAATCATCCATGTTATTCTATCACGTTACCCTTGCATTTAATGAGGAAACAGTACGCAGAATGATTCAATAATTAGTTAATGCAACCAGGCTTGTTTGATCTTTTGGTATTTTCTAATCGAACCTTTGGTCATGCTAAGAGTGTGTTGGAATTAATGTTTAGATCTCCAATTGTAATCTAATTAACTAGAAGCTGTTAAGATTTACAATATATTATTACTTCTCCCAGATTCTTGATCTACAATTTCATTTTTTTTTAACTTACATGAGAACACAAATAGGAATGGAATTAAAAATTAAGATTAAGAAGGATAAATAAATTACTGTAGGATAATTTTATTTTAAAAAGTCAAAAAGTCCAAGTATGTACAGCTAATTTTAATTTATAGGGACGGCTTGGCGCACTCCTAATCAACATGTAGATCCGTCTTTGAACTCAGTAATAAAATCATGCTGATTGCATTACAAAATGAACAATTGAGATTTGTATTCGAACTCAATAAAAAAATATGATGCGTGGATTACGAAATTAATAATTAGTACTTTATTTTATTTTGTATGGTTCATATTCATTTGATCTTATTGGGGGTTTTTTTAGATAATTTTGCTACAATTCATATCGATTAGTGAAGAATTTTTTTTTTTACTAAATTAAAAATTTGTCTTAAAAGCAAAGTAAATATTCATTACTACATGCTCTTATTTCATCGGATAATCAAAATTAATATCAAATTTTCTCTTATAAAATGTGGTGTACTGAATAATAATTAAAATACAAGCTAATATCTCTTTCCTAAGTATCTAAAAAGGCTTATTTTGCAGATAATCCGATAGTCATAAATTTAATTGTACATTTCATTTACTTCAGATATAAATTAGAATGTTATATTTTATATAAGGTTTTTAAATTTTACTATAATATTGTATAAACTCATTTTACTCTGAAATTTTTATAAATAACATACAAAATAAATAAATTAAAGAAAATAACATCATTTTCTGGAATTTCCAAAAATAACACTTTCACTGGATAATTCAACGGAATTGAATTGCAATTCCGCTAGTTATCCAACGGAATTGGATCTGAAATTGCAATTCCGCTGAATAATTTAGCGGAATTACAACTCCAGCGGAATTACAAAGTTACGAATGAATTGAATAAAATTGGAGAAGTTGAATCGCAATTCCAGCTCCAATCCCGCTGTATAATTCAGCGGAATTGAGTTAATTCAATTCCGCTGGATAATCCTGCAAAATTGCAATTTAATTCCGCTGAATAATCCTGTGGAATTGCAATTCAATTCCGCTAAATTATCCAACAAAAATGTTATTTCTGAAAATTAGTTGGAAATCATGTTATTTTATTTTATTTATTTATTTTGTATGTTATTTATATAAATTTCGGCATTTTACTTCACTGTAACAACATGTCAATGGAAACCAAGCACAGCGGTGTTTGTTTTTATGTTTTATTTCTTTTATTTGGACTAGCTTTTTTGCAAATGCATTTGCCCCTTTCTCAAGAAAACAAAAAGGATATTTGTAAGTTTGGTTTCTTAATGTGGGGGGAGGAACCGAACCTAGATTTGTGCTACTTTGACCGACTGAGTTCACACGTTTGACAAACATTGGGCCTTTGGAAGGGCGAAGGGATCATATATCCATTCATGTCAACCTCATTTAATTCATGCGGTGATGTTTAACTTTGGGTCGGTGTTGACTGTTGAGCTGCTTAGATGTGGACCAAAGTTTTTGGGAGGCGCACCAAAATTCTTCTTGTTGTACAAAAAAAATATATTTTTCATTAAAACGAACGTGTTTTAATTAGTTTTTCTGTTATATATTTTTATTTTGACATTTTGATAAAGGGGATGGACCGTTGGAACTCAGCTTTAAGACAGACCAATTTTCCAAGCTGGTCCAGCATGTTTTAATTTAATGAGATATTCAGTGATAGAAACTATTTTTATTATTATTATTATTATTATTATTATTATTGACTATATATGTATTTTTTTTCTCAAATATTTATATGCATGTACGATTATAGTCAAAAGTATGGCCTCCTAAATTTTTTAATAATGTTTTCTTTGAAGAATTTGATGTCCTTTTATAAGGTTTATATATATCAGCTTTAGTTTCGTTGAAAGAAACATATTTAACAGGTCAATTTTTTCATTTCCATCTTCTAGTTAAAATAAAATAACGTTTCTACGAATAACATATGCCTAAATATCTTGTTTATTCCTTAACTTCTAGGTTTAATTAAAATTGCAAATTGATCTGATAACCCTTTTTTTTTCGGAAATTTAACATTGTGATAATATTCTCTCTCATCCAATACGGCAAATTCTTCTTACCTACAAAAGAAAAATGGGGCTCAAATGTCTATTGCACCAAAATTTATTGAACAAACATTCGGCCGTTTGAATAACGAATTTGACAAATAAGAATCCGTTAAACATATTTTTAAGCTCATTTAAATATAATATCAAATTAAAGTCATTGAGAGGTTACATCTTTACAATCCAACAGTCAATAAAGTTAATGAAAAAGGAATGACTTGAGTCATTTCTTTACCAACAAAAAAAAATGATTAACTCGTTGATCACACCACCAGAACTCATTAGTTTTGGATTCAATGAATTGAAACATACTCTACCATAACCCGATTTTTTTTTATTAATATCCAACATTAAATAAAAAAAAATAGAAATGCTCAAGTTTTTTCAAAAAATTTAAAAATGCCCAATTAGGCCGCCGATGGATTTTTTTTTTCTCATTTGAAACAGGCTATATATATTTTTAAATTTTTCTAAATTGAGTAGTTGTTAATTTAATTAACGTATTCTGCATTTTCAAAAAATGGAGTTATGTTCAGATGTTCAATTGAGCAGTTTAAATGTGTGATGACATTTTTTTTAATTGTTATACAAATAAAACATAGCTACCAATATGAGTTGTGTTTTGTAACGATATTGTGACGATATTTTTTAGATATATGTTTTAGTTTAAATCAATGTGAGTTATGTTTAGTTTTTACAAAAGAGACATACAAATAAGATAAACATAAGATAATCCAAACATAAAATAAAAAAAATATAATATACCAAATATAAATACTACAAAACAATCTAACTAAAACTATAACAGTACCATAATAAACTAATCTCAGAGGCGACGACGACCAGAGGGGGACCATCGTCTAGCTGGCACTCCTCTGTTTTCTCTGTTAGGTAGGCCGGGTGTAGAAGCCTCGGCCTCCCTGCTCATCCGTACGGCATTATCCTAGATATTCTCATCCTCACCCCTAGTGACTAATGGGTATATGAAAAATGGAATCTGCCAACTCAGTCGCATAGTTAGGCTGAGTCTGTGACCCGCTACCACTGGTCTCCGCATCGTGTCATCTCTCTGTATCATATCGTAGTCGTCTCAGAGGCTAAGTCGGAGATAGGGGTGGTACACTGTGCCATAAGCTGGCCCTCCTCCTCCATGGGCTTAACCTGCTGCGCCTCCGGCTGCGGCATGTAAAGTGGACCCTACATACAAACAAATAATCTTAATTTTGTTCTGAAAGAAATTTTTTGTACTAACTTAATAGATAAAAAATATGACATACCAAAGTAACACCGACCGTCCCTGGTCGTCATAGTAGGCATGCCAGCCAACATTGGACGATACCCAATGTTATGATCTGACTTGGAAATTCTTAAGTAGCACTTGTGTAGTGGAATATATTTTTGGTGTTTTTTGTATAAGTTGAAGACAGTAAAGTAGATAAAACTAAATAACAGTAAAGATAAATGTAAACAAGAGAAATTTCATTCATTCATAAGCTTAGTTTCTAGGATACAAGGGTCACATCCTTATATAGAAAAACATAAAACAAAGACACACAAACAATATGCTAACAACACACAAACTAAATGTAAAGAAATGCAAACAGAATGTAAAAACACACAAACTACGTGACCCTATCACGCCATTGGCATGATTATGGAATTTTAGGCTCGATGGGCTAGAATTCCTTAGTGGGCTGCAATTGCGGATTGGTGAGTTGTGACATTGCCTCCCCCTCAGCAAATCCTTGACCCCAAGGATGGAAGTTGGGGAATTGCTGTTTGAGGAAGTTGACATCCTCCCAAGTGGCATCCGACTCAGGTAGGTTGGACCAGAGAATCTTGACTTGGTCAATGGAACGGTTTCGGAGTTTGAGAGTTTGTTGGTCCAAGATTGCAACAGGTTCCACCTTGAATGTTCCATCTGGGCCTACGGGTGGCAGCACGGGATCCACTGGATTGACTCCCTGGCTCTTCTTCAACTGTGATACGTGGAACACTGGGTGCAGTTGGCTGTCTCGAGGAAGTTGGAGTTTGTAAGCACTGGTGCCCACTCTTCCTACCCCTGATAGGGTCTTAAGTTTACCGAGTCAGCACCTTCTTTTATGGGTATGCCATGAGCTTAAGGTGGGGGTAAGTTGTTTGGCTCGTGGGATAGATCTTGGTATTGGTGAATTAAATTTTCAAGAGATTTTGTTAAAATGACTGTTTTGGGCTATTCAAATATTGGGTAAAGTTGGGCCACACATCACAATTCTCCTTTCTCCATTACTGGGTCAAATTCTTCCCCATTCACCAAATTAATTTTGATTTTATTTTGGACCCCTTGTAACTTAACTTGTTTTCTCTCCTTTCTAACCGTCAGTGTTAATTCATTAAAATCTAAGGTAACTGGTCCCACACTTCTCATCCAATCTCCTCCTAAAAGAAATTCATGGGCCCCAATTTCCATAACCCCCAAGTCAAATTTGAACTCATGCCCACACATTATCCACATTAAACTCTTGATGTGTGAGTCACATTTCATCATTTCCCCATTAGCTACTGTTACAGACATTGGGGTTGTAAATTCGGGTGCTAGGCCTACTTTCTGAAGTATTCGTGGGCTTACAAAGCTATGGGTGCTACCACTATCTACTAAAATCAACAGTGGTTCTTTTTGAATTTCCCCCTTAAGCCTTATCAGATTTGTGGAATTAACATCTCTAATGGCATGCAATGAAATTTGTACCTCTTCTCCATTAGGTGCATCTTTCTCTTCAGGGCCGAGTTTGGTCTGCATTTCTGCATCTTCGTCATCACTCCAATATTCGGGCCAAGCTTCTTCCTCTCCTTGCAACACATGTAACGTCTTTGCTTGACACTTGTGCCCCGGAAACCATCTATCCCAGCACCGGAAGCACTTGTCTCTATCGCGCTTTTGCTCGGAGTGGCCAGAGGGTCTCAGATTTGCCTTGAGTTGTTGGGTAATTGGGTCGGTTTTGATTTGGAGTTAGGGTGTTTGGACCGGTTGCGGCTTTGACAGAATTTCTTACCCTCATTTGCTGATCTAGAAGCATTTCCTGATAGGAAGACGCTTCATAGACTTCTCTCAAATTTTTGGGTCGGGTTGAGAGCACCATATACCTCAGTTCTTCTTTTAAACCCGTTAAAAAATTGGTTGTGAAAAATGACTCGTCATATGTTGGGTTTTCTCTTAATAACAATAATCGTAATTCTTTAAACTTACTCCTATATGCCTTTAATTCACCAACTTGCCTCAAGTTTTTTATCTCCCCAAAACTCCAATACTCGATTTAGGTTCAAACCTTTCTAGTAATTCGTTCTTAAACACTTCCCATGTCATTTGCCCACCTTCTAAACCCAATCCCTGACACCAAATTTCGGCTTCATCGACCATGTACATGGAAGCAATCTCGAATTTTTGCCAAGGTGGAATTTGATATATCTCAAAATACCTCTCACTTTTGTACAACCAACTTCTAGGTCTTGTCCCATCAAATACTGGAAACTCAATTCTTGGTGTGGGTACATGTCGCGGGATTTGGTTTTGGTTATTCGGCACTATCAGTAGCGGGTTATACGGCACATTTGGTCTTGTTGCTGCATATGGTTGGTTGTATGGGTTTGGAAATGGCACAAAAAAGGTATTGTGATTTTGGTTCGTAGTATGTTGGTGAGGAGTGTAAGAGTTTGGATTTTGATTGAGGTTATGACCTGATGGAGTTTGGTTTTGTGGAAATGGTGGATTTTGTGGAGGTTGTGCACTAGAACTAGCACCATTAGGACTAGGTTCATTACTAACTACTTGGTTTCCCAAGCATCGGGTGAATAATACTTCTAAATCATGTTTTTTAACCAATTGATCACAGTTGGCCATAAACTCATCAATCTTATTAAGTTTTTCCCCGATGTCCCCACTTAATCGTACCTTGTCATCATCCATCAAACTCGCCATTCTTCTCTCCAAGCTCTCGAGTTGATCTTGCAACCCTCGGACAGCATTGGCTTGCTCTTCCATAGTTTGTTGTTGTGTTGCGGGCATTCCCTAGGCCTATGAACAAGGCTCTGATACCAATTGTTATGATCTGACTTGGAAATTCTTAAGTAGCACTTGTGTAGTGGAATATATATTTGGTATTTTTTGTATAAGTTGAAGACAGTAAAGTAGATAAAACTAAATAACAGTAAAGATAAATGTAAACAAGAGAAATTTCATTCATTCATAAGCTTAGTTTCTAGGATACAAGGGTCACATCCTTATATAGAAAAACATAAAGCAAAGACACACAAACAACATGCTAACAACACACAAACTAAATGTAAAGAAATGCAAACAGAATGTAAAAACACACAAACTACGTGACCCTATCACGCCATTGGCATGATTATGGAATTTTGGGCTCGATGGGCTAGAATTCCTTAGTGGGCTGCAATTGCGGATTGGTGAGTTGTGACACCCAACGATGGTAGTCCCACTCTATAGCCGCTGGGGGGAGATGTCATCTCTGAACCTTTGACGTACGGCTTATTAGGCTCGTAGGGATCTACCTCACGCCAATTGATATTCTCTCCGGCGTCTCACAACATGTTGATGATATGCCCCTCTTGCCCGGAATCCTCAACGATGATGACATTCGTCTTCAATTTTTTACACCCAACCGCTCTCCACCCCTTTATCCCCAACATCTTGATGCCATGCACGACATCTCTAAGTGCCACTAATAGCTACAAATTTTTTTTATTAGGTCACAAATTAATAAACCAAGTAGTTAAAAACATGTGTGGTTTTAGGTAACATAACCGCGCGAGCCCAACGACGACCATTTGGGGTGTAACCATCTATGTCATCCTCTATCCTCTGGCAGAGGAACTGACCATAGTTTTGCAAATAAATTGATGTCATGCCCACCCGCAGGAACCAAGACTGATATCTCAATCTCGGATATCCTTAAGTCTGCATAACAGGATCTGGCATATCCCGTGTCTTGCGAGCTGCCGACTGCTCCTCTTGATGATAATATAGTGCCCAAAATTGACTCCAGTCTCTTCCATGTATCAAGTGATTGGTCATGTAATGGATATGTTAGTTACAATACAAATGTAACAAGTAATATATTGATAATGAATAATCGTAGTATTAGATATTTAACTTTTTTTTGGAGTTAGGAAACAATCTTTGATCTAGTGATTACAATAATAATTTCAGTATGACAATTCAAAATTAAAATAAATTAATTTTTATAAATATTGAATTTTACAAGTCATTACCACCATAGTTATCTAAAAGAAAGACAAATTTGCTTAGAGTCGTTGGTACAAACGGGCCAATAACTGCCCCAACTCGTTCCGTACCAGTCCGTCCACAGAGATCAAATTAATGTGAAGGTTGGAGCATCCTATAATTTTTGTTCTTAACACAGAGGTCACCTACCTCCATATTTCTCTCGCCAACTATTATCCTTAAAACCCTCTTCTCAGCGCAGGTATGCTCCAAACACGCACTGGCCTGAAGATTTCCAATACCACTGTTATGTCAATGGCTCTTGGGCATCGGGCTGGGAAGAATCCAGGCAGAGGCAATTTCCCTGAGGGTTGCAATTAATGCATTTAGTACAAGAACTCCGCTTACAAGAATGTCTCTTTCTCTCAGATAATCTTGAACTGGTCCAGAATGTCTTTGAGCCTTCTCCTCCAACAAATGCTGACTGGAGATCGTATTTGGACACTCTCAGTGTTTGGCAAACCCTCCAAGAGCTTCAAACCTATGCATGCTCTCATATTCCAAGAGGCCAGAACGAAATGGCTGACTTCTTAGCAAAAGCTAGGCGTGTACATGGCTGGGACCACATGGGGTTTACTTTTCCTATGTTCAATTTGTTAGCATATAGCTGTTGGGGGGTGGTAATTGTTTTGTTGAGGATCGATTACATGTAAACGTTTCAGATATATCTCGGGCTAGAAAAATATGTAAGGGAACTTTGTGATGAAATGAATTCTGACCTAAGGGTCTTTTGAGACAAAAAACTATTATCCCTAAAAGCCTATACCTTGCTTTAACGGAAGATGGGATTTCTTATCTCGCCTCTTCAGAATAAACCTCGGCCTTTGTTATTTATTAAAAATGATGTCCATCTTTCAATTTTTGAACAAAATTGTACGACTGGAAAGAGAAGATGAAGAGGTGAAGACAGCTGTTTTAGCTAATGGTGGGGTGTGGTTGGAGAAGATGTCATGGTGATCTGAGCGGTGGTGGTGCAAGGAAATAAGGGGAGGTAGGAGGAAGAAGGTTCAGCATTAGCTGATAAGTGATAATGAATCTTTTATTTTGGTAAAGGTTGGAAGTTAAGCCACCAACAATTTAATATTCACAAAGAATTTTCTCATCCGGATTCCGAACCTGCGACCTCCCACACGGAGAGCATTGTCTTTGCCACTAGAACTGACTGATTCTCGATAATGAATTTTCTTTTGGGCAATGGCCATTGGGATGATAAGTTGGGCATTTGGGATTTGGCGGAGCTACTTGAATTCAGATATTGTGTGATACCGTACTGAGTAAAATGAGATCTAAGTAGTCAGTTTTAATCTGGCCGGATTTGGCACCGAATTCTAATTGCTCGGCTGGAAGCTCATTGCTCTGAGTACCGTATCGGAGAGGATACGGATTCGAGCTAATTGTAAAGTTATTTCATAATCGTTCTCAAAAGGTAAAATGCTAACCTTTTGTATTGACTATTTAATTTTGGACAGAAAATCAAAATTTGTGGAGGACTATTTAATGAATCTGTTTGACGAAAGAGGAGTACTAGTTACAACCCGCCTATACGAGCTGGGTTGCAAAACTTACCGGCCCTTTAAGCAAGACCGAAAAAAAGTAATTGCAATTGGGCTTTTGAATTGATTTAATTATTTAATTGTCAATACAAAACATGTATGATGTGGCCATTATCACACTTTCAATCAAGACATCAAGTTGATTGTTCGGCTAAAGTTTGTAGTTGTATGACACATGTAAAGCAGAAACATTTGTTTGAGAATGCTCTGTTGGCCGGAATAACAGGTGCCAATTGGATTGGCAGGTTAGTTGGATCATGTCAGGTTTAGATTATTTCGGATTTAGGTTTGTGTACTCTCCAGTCAGGATTATTTAAAGTTCGGGTTAACATGAGTTCAGGCCTATTTGGGTGGCAAGTCAGTCGGGTCTGAATCAACTCAAATGTTCGGATTGATTTGGTTTCGATTGCATTTAAATTACGGGCCAGGTTGGTCTAACTCTACTCAAGTGTACATGATCAATTGGGTGGAGAGAATTGATCGGAGATCGCTTTAGGTTACACCTCATTCGAGTCTGAGTCAACTCGGATAGAGATCAATTCAGTTAAGGGTAGTTCTTAAATATTTGATCAAAATTTGAAGTTGTAGTTTGTAGATTTTAAGACATTGTTTCCGATTGAGTTATTGTTAATTACTCGAATCTGTACTAGATTATGTTCAAATAAGGATCAGGATTGATTTGGACTAAGAATGTGTCAAGGTAGATTATTTCGGATCATATCATTTTAAGCTGCAGGTCATCTGAGGTTTGGCTTGCCTCAATCATACGCAATTGGAGTTTCAATTGGAGTCCGCATTATCTCCGGTTTTCGGTTGTGTCGAGATTAGGTCGAACCATATTGCAGTTAGTTTGACTTGTATAAATTATAGACGAGTTGGATGTAATTATGTGTTAGGTGGGAAGAGTCTTATGAGTCGGGTCAGAGTTTAGCTCGAATCTGATTGAATGGGTCCATCAGGTTTGCCCCCTCTAGTAAAAAAGGCAGCATTCAAGAATATAACTTGCTAATAAAAAACTCTTTCCCTCGTGAATTCTATCTATACTATAAACATATTCTCACCGGTACTACATTTTATGTCACAATGTACATCTAATGACGCTAATGATATTCAGTACTAAATTTTTATCTGAAATATAGTAAAGAAATTTCTTGTGAATACAATTTTTGAAGTTTCTTTGTTATATTAATTTAATAGTTTCTCAAATGTTGCAATACCCTTCAATTGCATTTCGATTATGATGTCTAATGTGACAAACGTAAAGACTATTGCATACATGTCAAACAAATTGTTAATATAACAAAGCATGTCGATGGAGTCATTGTTGAAAAGCCCTGACATATGAAGACATAACGACCAAAAAAATTTCGTTGGTTTTGGTTAATCAACTGGGCAAACACAATTCTAATCAAGGTGGTTCATGATTCTGTATAATCCTCGTAAGAGATGCTAGTAATTATATTATCCTATTGTAGTGAAGATGGCAAAATACTAAAAGTAAGCATACATGTGTTCGACTCCAGTAGTACGAGAATCATTGGATAGTCCTGGTCAAATCTGGATCATTTATTTCAGGTCAGACTTCTAGATCTATCATGATTTTTTTACCATAAAAATAAACAGAGGACAATTAAAGGGGGTGTATTGTCAAACTTCTGGACTGTTTGATCTGAATGACCAATTTAGATTTGCAGGAACATTCGGTAAGAATTGTATATTTGGGGAAAGGCCAACTCAGATACCACTAAATTAGACAATAATAATAGACAGCATCCCTACATAATTCACAAAAGCTAGTAGAAGGAAATGCTGTACAAAATTCTGCGCTCCTGTTCTCTTTCAAACTTAGCTACTATATCGTCTATTGCATCCTCCCAGCTCTCTGTTGTTTCAAGCTACAATATCAAAAAAAGAACTTTCATGATCAGATACTGGAAAGAGTATTTTTAGTTTTCTGGTTGCATCAGCAGCGACAGAGCAAAAAATGCTTTGACAAAGCAACACAGGATTACCCCTCCATTGAAAGTATAACAACAATTATATAGCCAAACACTATAAGTTCATTCGGTATGCTTTACTTTTAACAACTTTAGAGTTGCATTATTAAGCACCTGAGCTTATAAATTAAACAACCACCATCACAAAATTGCCATGGTGTGATAATCACCTGGCTATTGAACCTCCCACTAACTTTTAAAGTGGCATTTGAAATTAAAAGCATAACAGTACAATCTCTTTGACAAGAAAATTTAATTTTCTCAACCACAAACATATTAGAATTCAGCACGGATAAAATTCCTTCTTTTTTCAATTTTTATGTGGAAATAATGGAGACTAGTCAGGTTCAACTCTTAACACTTCTACTTTAAAGTGAGAATGAAATAAAAAATATTTCGATTAATAGCACAACTAAAAAAAAATCAGGGTATTTTTAATAATTTTTCAGAAGAAGTTAAAAATCTTAATTGAAACTAACTCAAAATTCGGGCAGGGACATTCGTCAGAAATAAGGGCCTGGAGGCTGATTTCAAAACTAAAGGGGAATAAATATCACAACTCAAAAGTTAAACCCACCCTTTTCCAAAGTTAATTCACAACTTCAAGAAATATGCACATTAACCAAAAATAATAATAGGATAAGGATGTGAATAAAACCAAAAACAAACAACGAAAATACCTCTTTGCATAACTCTAATGCAACCTTAGCCCCAGCAGCTGCTTCTTCATGGTTATCTTTTACCTCCAAGTTAATTATCAACACAGCTTTCATTAACTTCTGCTCCCGATTGTTCATATCTGCCCGAAATTCAAATCATGTTACCACGAACTCTTTGTTACTCTTTGCAAATGTGTTATAGGATATGGTATCTGTAAGATAGAGCAGGGTGCGGTTGATTTGTACAGACCAGGAAATTCAAAGTTCTGTCCAAAATATCAATCTTAAACCCAAGGAAACCTCCAATATCAATATGCAAAAGGTGCTTAAAAATGCAGGGTATACTTAAAAAAAAAATAACACAGAGAGAGAGAGAAGAGAAGTGAGAAACCTTCCATAACCAGATCGAACACACGCTCCTCAAATGTCATGACGATATCAAAGCAGCCATCAGCCAAATTATCCTGCCACCGCTGTGGCGCATTCTTCACTGACAAGTTTCGTTTCAGCATTGGCAGTATCCCATTTCTCTTGTACCTAATTTATGAGTTTGGCCTGGTTTAGATGTCCATCATTTTGTTCGTTTCAGATTCTACTTTATCAATATTTTGCCTGCTATACTCTTTTGATTAGACATAGATGGAGCCATGCAGGTACTGGTACTACGCCAAGATACACTGAGCTGTTAACCAAACAAACAGCTTGTATACTGGTAATAACAGGCTCCAGTAGGGTGTATATCCTGCTGTCTTTATTGTGTGGATGCTAACTGTACTATTTACTTCCCTTTACCGATTTATCCAATCATTAGTCTCTAACCCCTCAATTGTAAACCCTAAATCTCTAATACCATTCCTTCACCCGTCTACGTATCCTCACTATTACTCTAAATACTCACACTGCATTCGCCGCACATGAAAATGAAAAAAAAAAAAAAAAAACATAAAAAAAATGTTGAAGGACGCGTACAGGTCAGGGTCTTTGCGGCGGAGCTCATCGTACATGGTCTTGTACGGAGTTCCAAATTCGTACACATTGGGCTCATGAAGCGACGGCCCGGGAAGCTTCACGTGAGCCCCAGTTCCGTACGAAGCCACGTCGAGGCCGTGGCGCTTCAGCACCGAGTGCGCCTCCATGCTTCGGTTCTGGTTCGACGAGCACACCATGGCGAACCTCATCCTTTTCCTCCCCTCCGCCATTTCCCCCTCTGCCCCGGATCTTTCTCTCATTTCCTCAGTTCAGTAGCTTAAATTTTAAATCTGGGCTTCACGAGGCTTTATTGGGCCCAATATATAGCTAACCAGGCCTGTCGAGGTATTTGCCACTACCAACAAGTCAACAAGGATACCGAGAAGTGGACCAAGTGGTAAGTAGAAGACCAATTGAATTGGCGACTGGCGAGCAAAAGTTTCATGGATCTTCTCTTCATAAGATTTAGACTGCATTGCGGGTCATAACGAGTTTGAAACTACTTTGAAATTTGAATCCAGTGAATTTGACCCGGTACACGATTTGGAATGTTAAAAAGAAGCAGGAGATGGCAAATCGGAAATCTCCTTCTCCTCCTTGTTCTTCAGTTTTCGTGGTCCCTGTTTTACACGAGTAACCAGAAGTAAACTTATTTCCGGACAGTGTACTCCCAAAGTGACCCAAGCAAAAGTCAACAATCACGACTCGAGGCCCCACAGGTCATAGACTCCGTGACAGAGACACCATGGGCAAAGGCAAAGCGCGGACTCGGACACTTTCTCAGTCAACCTCAGCATTTTCTTCCTCCAATATCAGTTCTCTTTCATACCAATATCTCTCTCTGCCTACTGTCTATCATGGAAGCGCCTGTCGAAGCGCTAATCGCTGCCGTTGCTTCGTTTGTCTTTATAAGCCTCCTCGTCGTATTTCTCGCGCTTCTCTGTCGCAAACCTTCACCAAATCCTCCATTTCTCACCTCCAATTCGCTACCCTTCACTGTCACCACCGCCTCGGTCCCCTTCGAGGAATCAGACAGCTTTGACCCGGCACTCCATCGAGTCTCCCTTGCTGAGCTGGCCGCTGCCACTAGGAACTTCTCCCCCGAGTCGATAATCGGTGATGGTACTTTTGGATTCGTGTATAAAGCGCAGTTGCCATCAGGTGTTACAGCCGCAGTGAAGAAATTGTCGTCGGATGCATTCTCTCCACAAGGTCTGCGGCAGTTTTGGGCTGAGATTACTACTCTTGGCCGCCTCCGCCACCCCAATTTGGCACGTATTTTAGGTATGAGGGATTGGGAAATTTTTACTAACTTGATATTCTTATTCCATATTAAACAACCAATCTTTTTATTTGAATTTAGTGTGGTATTTAGAGTTTACAATTGGTTCCTTTTTGTCTGTAATCCTAAGCTTAACTGAAAACAAGCAAGGAAGTCCCTGAATTGTTTATTAAGTATTTATGGGAATCAAGATGGATCAGGTAGTTTAAGTCATTTTTTTCAACACAAACAGCTATTTTAATAATTCAACTAATAATTGAGTTTATTTGCAAAGAAGTTCTTGCCATTCAGTTTCACCTACAGATAGTAGAAATTTTGTGAGTTCTATTTGCTAAGGTACCATTGGATTGTAAAATCAAGCATGACTTGTGACGGTCAAGCACTAGAAATTCTAATATCATTCCTTGGAAAATGCAGCTGAATGATTATATTATGGAAAGCTCCAAGTCTTCTCAATTTTTTTCTTCTTTTCACACTAGGATTTTGCTCTTCCGACCATGATAGGCTGCTAATTTATGAGTACCTCGAACAAGGCAGCCTTGATTCTTGGTTGCATGATGATGATTTAGAGATGAATTGTTCAATATCTCTTCTGACTTGGCCAGTACGAGTAAAAATTGTGAAGGGGGTGGCTGCAGGATTGAAGTTCTTGCATGATGAATGTCAACCACCGGTTATACACCGAGATATTAAAGCCAGCAATGTTCTGTTGGATGGAGATTTTCAGGCGAGGATTTGTGATTTTGGGCTGGCACGGCACATGGATGGGTCGCGGTCTCATGTATCAACTCAGTCAGCTGGGACTTTGGGGTATGCTTTTATTTATTACCATCTTCAATAAGTTAATGAATTGATGATGATGTGTTATTAGTATTATTGTATTGTTTAGGCGTCGTCAATTACTAGAAATTGTTGATAATGGGTTTCAGGGAATTTTGGAAGTCTTGAATTTCTTGCCTTTTATACCATGTTAATGGCCAGATTCTTTTGTTGCTTGAACTTATTAAAACAAATTAGAAATATGCTATTGGAGATTTTATTCAGTTTAAAAGAGTATCGGTTCATGCTATTTCAGGTTGTCATATATATTCTATCCTGAAAGAAAAAAAATATTGGATTGAATTACCAAAAATTGGGATGAAGAGTACTAAGATCAGGGAATTAGCAACAATGCAAAATATAGAGACCAACTGTATTCACATAACAGGTACATGGCACCGGAGTTAAGGGATGGCATGGTGGCAACAGCTAAGGCTGATGTGTACAGTTTCGGTGTCCTTATGCTAGAGACAGCATCTAGGCGACGTCCAAGTTGGCCAGTGAGGGAGGAGGGGGGACCTGAAGTCAGTCTCATCAGGTGGGCCCGCAAGAGGATTGAGGAAGGTCGGCTGAAAGAGATTTTAGACCATCGGATGGAGGTTGGAGACGAAAAGATGGGAGAGGTTGAGGGTTTCATGGCTGTTGCTTACAAGTGTACAGAGAGTGCTAGAAAGAGGCCATCAATGGGGGAGGTGGTTTCTCTTCTGGATCAGCTCTTGCAAGAAAAAACCGTTAGCTGATGCGGGGTTGATGTGCGAGCTGTGGCAACAAATTTTGATTTTGATTTTACTTTTTTTTGTGTGCAGGAAGTGAACATGTAATAAGATGTGATCAGTAGTTTGTGTTTATACAGGTTACTGCAAGTACTAGAATATATATACTAAAGTCGTATGAAGTTTCTTCCACAATTGTAAGAAATGTAGGGAGTTTGCTAATTGGAAAGAATAAAATTTCTCTTGCATAAAAAATTGTTGCATCTAGCTTATGGGTAGTGTGTAATGCCGTGCCGTGTCTTCACATATCGGACACCAAAGTGTTTGTCAGACGTTTTGTGCATTTGTTGTGGCCTGTAAGTATCATGTCGTGCCGTGCTAAAGGTGCAGAACCTTGACACAACACTTATAGCATCCTTGTTAAATTTGAGATACTTAACTGGTTAACTATAAATAGTTTTAGTGCCAATAAATATTTCGAAATTCTTGTGTATTATGTATTATCGTTTGATTACCATCATTCAAAATTTAATCTGTAATATCATATCACACCTCAGATTAATTATGGGAGCATATTTATTTAATAAATAGTCAAAATAAATATTTACCTACTACTGGATTGCTAAATTAATAAAGTAGACTCTACGTCTCTACTCTCCAGCATCGAAGGACGATTTTATCCTTTTCAATTTGACATAATCAGTTTCTTAAATTGTGATTTACAATTTGATTTCCGTATAATGGTATACTTGTTGATTCTAAGAGAAGTTGAGGAATATAAAAAAGACATTATTTCTAAATTTTACAATCAGTTTCTCATAGCATTCTTTTTTCATTTTTGACAACAACACTTTATTACAACTCATTCATTATCTCATATCTCAAAATAAATATTGATTGCCAAAACATTAAAATATTAAAGGAATTTGCACCAAGGAGGGGGGTTGCAAAACGGGTCCATATCCTCTCTCATCTGATAGATATAAAAATTTCAATTTATTTAAAACCGAATCCTATTCAATTCGGTGCCTATTCGGATATAAGGGACAGTAATAATTGTTGCTTTGAAATTCGTATAATAAAGATTTAAAAGCTCTGGATTTTTGTCCAGATCAACCCAAAATTTAAGATTATCTCAGGGATGTGAATTCGTGCAAACCTCACTATGCTGATTATTCCACTTGTTCTGTCATATCCAGACAGTTTATTTTGGGCCGAACGATTTCAATTGAGCCCAACCAGTCAACCACATAACTCCCGAACTTCCAGGAAATACTAGGATATACATATCCTTAGACCGTTCGATTTAAGAATTATGGTCTAGATCTGATAACGGACCCTCAATTAAGCCGTTGCTGGAGAGTATCCTAATTCGCTTGTTTGCCCATCTTTTTGAGTGGGAAATTCGCTCGTTAGCCGGCTGGGAGACCTTCAAATTATTTCGAATCCTCCTCTTTCATATTCCCCAAAATTTCTCTCAAAAACTTCACCCTTCTAACGCTTACTTCGACATCGGCCATGGAGGCGGGGATTCTACAGATAACGGTCCTAAAAGGTCACAAAAATGGCGAAACCCTGGTTTACAAGCCAGGATCTAAGGTCCGAATCGGGCGAGTCATCAAGGGCAACGATTTCGCTATACGTGACCCAGGTATATCCGAAAACCACCTCTGCTTCCACTTTTTTCCAGAATCTTCCAGATGGGTCGTCTCTGATCTGGGTAGTTCCAATGGGACGATCCTCAATGAGTCCAAGATTCAAGCCTGGGTGCCAGTGCCAATTTCAGACAGTGATGTTATCAAAATTGGTGAGAAATCCGAGCTTTGTCTAAAAATCGTGCCGTCTGTGTTATTGAAGGAGAACGAGGAGGGGAATAAAGATGTCAAGGGTGGGAGGGTTACTGCAAGACGTCGTCTTGCTAGGGGTAGTACAAGGGCTGGTTCATCCGGGGGTTCAGAGGACAAAGAGGTTAAAGAGGACAAATCTAGTGTATTAGTTCCAGTAAGGGAGGCAAGGAAAAATGCTCAGGCCAATAGTGCTGGGGTTTCAAACGAAGAAGGGACTTCAGAGTTTGACTTTGGTTCTGGTTTGCTGCATAAGACGGCTCACAAACGGAAGGTAGGGGGTCAAAGAAGCAATAATGCAAAAGATAATACAAACATCAATTTCAATGAGAAATCAGAGGGGAATAGGAATTCAGTTCTATTTTCTTCTGTACAGATTGAAGAACCTGATCAGAGCAGAGGGATGAAACTGAGAAGAAATCCTAGGAGGGGCTGTTCCTCAAGCGCTTTGAAGGAAGTAGACATGAATCGTGATGTTGGTGTAGGTATAGAAGAAAAAGGGGTTTGTGTGAAGAGAAAGGTAAGGAAGGGGAAAGAAATTGGGGTTTCAGATGAGGGCAAGGGTTTTAAGGCCAAAACCACAGTTAACTCTTCTAAGGTTACGGAAGAGGAAAAGGGGGATGGAAATATTGGATTAAAAAAGGGGTTGGAGGTAAATTGTGAAGTTGGGAATCATTTTGAAAAGTTGACTCTGGAACAATGGTTTGACAGTATGGAGTTGTTCTTGCCTAAGGTCATTCATGATGAGTCTGAGAAGATCATAAATATTCTGAAGGAGAAATCTAGGAAAATTGAAGAATTTATAGAAGCAGGCGGTGATGTGTAATTTATACTATGAAATCTGAAGTGATAGGGGATAGATGGTGATGTACTGATGTGTAATTTATAGAAGCAGGTTTTTGGAACTAGCTTTTGCTTTTGGAATCTGATATCAATCTTAAGTGTTAGGAAATAGATGGTTGCTATGAGTTGTAAGCTTGATCAAGTAGTTGATAGCTAGATTTATATATTCAATATATATATTTTTTTAATTGTGTTTTCTTTTCCATGATTTTTAAGTCTTACTCGTACAATTTATGCATACATTTGGGGGGGGGGGGGGGGGGGGGGGGGCGAGGATTTTATTGGGCTTATTGATGGATAAGTGTTAATTGAGGTTAAAATAAGGATTTGCGTAAATGGCACAACAGTTGTTCACTAATGCAATACTAGTTCCTTTCAGAATTTATTAGTGTTAATTTACATCACAGACTTTAATGTAACCTACTAAGCGGGCTAGAAGTTGTTGATTGTGTAGCGTGGAGTTGTTTAGGCATTCTATTATAATTTATCAAGTTGATTCCTATTTTTCTGTTTTTCATATTCTTCAGTGTTCTTTGCTCCATAGCTCTAGCAAGAAGATGAAGCTGGTGTGATCTATAATATGAATATCACTCTTCCCAAATGTGAAATTCTGAACCGGCAGATCGCTCTGCTTAACAAGAAAGAAATTCTCACCAAGCATTTACAGTCAGCTGTCGGAGCTAACTGAAAATTTGATCCAAACAATATATGTTTTACCCAAGTCAAAACTTTCTTTGTGCATTAGTTGGATTTTCGTTTTGCCTCTAAAAAAAGAAAGGGAATCAAAATTTTCCCTGGATAAGGGAGCAAACAACAATTGTGAAAAATTTCATTGTCATTCCGGCAAGTATAAAAAATTGCAGTGTTGAAGACAATATCCTTCTTGATTTCATTTGACCTTAGACCTGCTAATGAGCCTGGCTCAGCTCAAAACTCGGCCCAGCTTGATCTATAACTAAACAGACTCAACTCGGGTTCAACTCACTTTTGAAGAAAAAAGCCCGGCTCAGTTTACTGAGTTTGAGCCTTCAGCTCAGCTCAAACTTGGCTCGGCTCATAACTCAGCAAAGAAGTACACTATCGCGTATGATGATGAAAACCATCACATGTACAAAGAATTAAACTATCGCGTATATTGGTTTATCCTATCGTCATAGCAAATTGCTTTCGAAATAAAATCCAATAAAATTGATATTAAACTTCCATTGAGGTCCAATAAAATTGATATTAATCTGACTGCAAAGATAGCCCCTCGAATATAGAAACTTATCAAAATGTCACAACAAAAGTTTCAGACCACTGGAGCTCCTTAAAAGCTATTCATGCATCACCATCACTCTCTTCATCACCATGGCTCTCTTCCCGAATCCTTTAGAAAAAAAAAAATACAAACAACATATCAAGCTAACACAAGATAATTTGATAACCATCTCTAATCTCATGCTAAAAATAACAAAAGGCTTTCATTTTGCATAGCTGACTTATAATTGACCTTCAACAAGCTGTCTCAATTTACCTTGAAAACATAATTTAGCTTGATTGGCAGACAAAGCATAACGATTTCTGTGATGATGAACCCATTTTCAGAAGGTACACAATGTTGGTATGTGAAATCTTATGCAATAATCAATACTGAGCTACACAGATGGTCTCTATTTCAAAAGGTAGACGATGTTGGTATGCAATAATCGATGTTGGTATGTGAAGAGCATCAGATTTTCACAGAAATACAAACTCAGTTTATATATTTTAGACTTGTGCATATCAGGTATGTTCAGATCAGTAGGCTCAAGCATGTGAAAAGTTCACTTTTTATCCTTGCCTTGTCAGATCCTAATATGCAATTGTACAAAAAATTACTAGAAAATCAATAGGGCCAACAGGAACAAAAGGCAATAATAATGTACAAAGGGTACAAGAAAGTTCATGTCTTATAGGGCTATACATGCAAATTCATTTTTTTTTAAGGTTCTTATGCATAAGAGTACATCTAGTATACCGTGTTTTTCTGCTTTTGACAGGAATAAAAGCTTCCCTACGAGGGACTAATGTCACTTCCATTAGCTCTCAAAATGTTCTCTCGCAATGCTAAGTTTTTATATAGAAGTAATAGCCACGCCTACAATAATTAACCATTTCTCCATGAAAAAAGTTGTGAATGTAAGATCTGGAAAGATAACATATGCTTCTATAGTTTATTTTATGGTACTTTTACCTGGTACAATTGAACTGGTAATGCTGGGAAGCATCCAGTCCAGATCCAAGACCTCAAACAAGCAATGTCGATTGGAAGAGAAGAAACAAGAAAGCAGTTCTATCCTGCACAGAAAGATGATTACTTCTTAAAATTACAAAAAATATTTATGAAGGAAAAAGGGCACAAATGATGATGAAAAACCACCAGTTATAATCATATGAATATGAGATAGCATGGTACCCTGTATCTGTAGTACTCTTCTTTAATTCTAAGCTTCTCCTCTTTTCTTCTGACATGTATATCTACTGGTTCAAGAAACATTTAAGAAACCGACCTATAATTCAAAACAAGTTTCACATAATTATTTTGATGATCATTTAATCAACAACACACCAAAGAAGCAGAGGTTAACTTAACTGTTTCGATAATCATTTAATCAACAACATTGCATTCCGTTGTACCAGTATTGTCGAGATGAAGCAAAACCACTACTACATATACTATTAGGGGTACCAAATGAGCTCATTCATATGGAAACACACAAGATCTTACCTGATCAGAATGGTATCGAACTGCATTCAAGCATTTTCAAAATTAAATACTCGAGAAATGCCAGAAAATCTGAAGCCACATGTACGATTAGCGGAGCGATAACTGGGGGTCATGTAGGTAGATACCAGAGGTATCAGAAAATCGAAGAGAAAAGAAGATGAAATTGCAATCAATTTGTACTGATCAATCAATCGTCTTACCTGCTTCAAATTCGGAGAAGCTGCGACAGGACGCGATAGAGAGGATCTGTCAGAGGGCGCTCTAAGAGAGACTCCGGTGAGGAGAGAGGAGAGAGCCGGCGGAGGATTTGCGAATGCGAAAGGAGAGGGGGCGACACTGCGAGAGAGAGCGAAAGGAGATAGCAAATGGGTTTTTGCAATTATCTGATCCGATTAGGAATAATCAAATTCGATTTGAAAGTCCCATCAATTTTCGCAATTCAAATCTGATGAAATCCTACGATAAGATTGCCGCCAAATTAGGTCCGATGGGCGTCGGACCGAACACGTATCCTCTGCATTAACGCACCGTTTGAGTTAATTTATGAACCGTACGATCAGAACTCGGACCAATCCTGTCCATTCCTATAATGCACGTGCACTTTAATATTAGTGCGGATCTGAATAGGACGGTTCAGATCTTAACTCAAAATTTGAGTTAATGCAGAGGATACGAATTCCGTCGGACCTACACCTATTTCGTTATGGAAAAGCTTGTCTATTATTGTGGGAAATAAAGGAGGATTGCTATTCCAATCTCAACCGTTCACGTCTTTCGAGATTAGTGTACAAAAACTGATTTCTCAAAAGAATTCTAAATTTCATCTTTTGAATGGTTTGAATTAGAATCACAACAGATTCGCTTCCATTATTGTGAGGTGTACTGTAACATATTCACTCGGATTTCTTTGGATTTTTTTTTTTACTATCATGATTTTAAAAAGTATAATAGTAAGAGAGCTATGGTAATATACATATTACTGATTAACCCATACTATTGATCTATAACTCTATTTTAAAATTTAAATAATCGATCTGAACTGTCAAATATGATTTCTATATTTGAGACTAAATTTCACATTTGTCCGGATTTTTATAAATAGGTAGAAAATCACTTTGTCTTAAAATTCTAGACCATCCGAAAGCCACGGTTTTCTACCTATCTAAAAAAAATAGTAAAATATAAATAATATAAAATTTAATCTCTAAGTATATTTTCATATAGAGATTATGTTTAATAGTTCATATCGATTTTTTGAACATTAAAAATAGGATATGGATCCGTAACATGCATATTATCATAGCCGCTCTAATAATAATATTTTTATTTTAAAAAATTTAACAGCAGTATGTTTATTTATGAACATATAATTAATTTATAAGTTATTTTGAACTTGTGTGTTGAAAAAGCTAAAAAATGCCTAAATAATATTTTTATTTACCAAATAGAAACTGTTCGAACTTATGCATTCAGTCAGTTATTTCGGTACTTGAAATTTTTTTTTTTTCATATTTTAAAAAATCTGAATCTATGAATTTAGAATAACAACACATGTATTCAAAATATTAATATAGTATTATATTATTAAATTTTTTACAGATTTTTAAAATCACAATAGACAAAAAATTTCATATCTTTTGTGTAGCATATGGCCCATAGGTATTTATATGGGCCCAAATAAAACAAACTTTACCAGAAATCTACCATGCAAAATTTATAGGCTTGTGAGTCCTTAATTGAGCAATTGCCACGCCAGTACGCCACCACTTGTTAGGTAGACAAACGATCATTATTTGATAATGTGTGTCCTATGAAATGTCTCTTGATGTGTCAAATTGTGACCTGTATCAGCAACGGCTTTTCTTTTCTAGGAGGGGTTAAATTGTCTCCACTCTCCAGTAAACCTCACTTTCCATTGAAAGCAACATTTAGTCAGAGATAACAATCATGGTAAAATTGTAGAAAAAAGAGTAAGTCAGCCATGGTATAAAGAAGTAAAAAATTCAATGTAAAAAAAGTACTGGTCGACAATCGATCTTGGATCAAGCCTGATACCAACTGCACACACCACTAACCTATGTGTCCTCCAAAACAGCCTCTCTGTTCTCTCAATTAACTGATCAAACTGTGAGATACCTCATCAGAATATACAGCTTTACAATTTTACCATGTCTACTACTACTGAAATGAAATTTCCATGACCAAAGTCGCATTTGTTTATTTGGACTTTGACAGCATCAGTTTAATTTTTCCTTGATTGGATATTGTGATCATTAAGAAACTAAACATGGACCACTGGAAGTACCAGAGACCTTTTGGTACAAACTGCACAGTGGTCCTCTCTTTATATCTGTTTACTCAATGTCCATGCATCATATATGTAACTTATTTTTTTCTAAGATCAAAGCAAACTGATGAGTTCAAATTTATTTCAAAATTTTGTTAGTAATAAAAAGGAGAAGACTTGAATTGCAATACTGTAATTATTAAACCAAAAAAAAAAGAATTTGAACTACCTTGCTTGTATAAACGAGTCCAGCTAGTATAATATCAATTTCATATAACACCAACTCCAAAATTTATCGGATAGACATCAAACGGCGAATCCAAACCGTTCAATCCGATTTACTGTATGAGTCATGCGTTTACATGCAAAATTTATATTTTTTTAGATATTTTAGTACCAATCAAGCGGTAAAAAATATTGAAAAATAAATGCATTAAAATTAACTTAAAAACTCTCACATTTTATCGCTTGACTTAATACTAATAAATTTGAAAAATTATAAATTTTGTACATAAATACACAACTAATGAAGTAAATCGGTTTGAACCATTTAGATTCATCGTTTGAAGTTGATTCTATAGGTTTTAGAGTTGATATTATATAAACTGAAATGACACTATGAACTATTCACTTAATTTCGATTCGCATCTAACGCCTCTTATTTATTCAAAAGCAGGAAGAGGATGAAAACTAAATTCATATTTTTTTGTTTTAAATCAAGACATCATCCCCAACTTTTGTACACCGTATACATTTCAAGGCAACATAGAATTGTACAAATGAATAAATTGTAAAATGTAAAATCTGCATTTCCAGTCAAATTACTAGCAGAAGAAACAAGACAGCAGGGATTGATCCGGATTTATTAAATTGACACGCCTGTCTCTGTCTCAGAGGCAGTATTTGTTAATGCGACTGAACCCACACCCACACTCACACACACACACAAGCATAGATCTCTCTCTGATTAGTGATTACAGCTACAGTTAAAAGAGTGAGAGGAACAGGAGGAGAAAAACTCACATATTTTTTCTTGCTAAGATTTCTGATTGCCTTGATCTCTTCTCTCTCTCTCTCTCACACACACACGCACGCACGCACAAACCCACAAACTCTGGTCCTTTTTCTAATTTGTCTCCTTAGTTCATTCTATTTCAAGAGAGATCTGGTTACAATTCTTTGTTTATTAGTTTCTTTACATGAGCAAAGGAGGGGAGAGAATGTGGAATTGCGGATTTGTTGTCAAAGAGGCTCTCTTTTTGTGTGCTCTTCTTTCTCTCTTCACATTGCCTCATGCTTTCAAACAGAGCCTTTGCTGTGGTACACATTTACTTGCTTCAATAACAGCTTTATCTTTTTTTTTAATCATTTGTGTATGTACTTCTTTCACATTGTACATTAACTTGTACCAAAATAATTCTCTTGTTTATTTATTTAGTTTTTTTTATTGAATTCGTCCTTTTTTCACAAAAATCTAGTGGCTATAAACATTGGAACTCCCAAAAAATTTACCAGAGCAAAAGTACTTGGTTCAAAATTTCAATAGCCTCCACCAGCAATGGTGTAACTAGAGTTTCTTTGTCTTCTTATGAAATGTATAAACTTTAACTAACCAGTTGTTTTTTCTTCTGTTATCTTAGCAGAGCGCACAAATTTAGGATCAAGTTTTCAGAACCACCAGGTTCAAGTTAATCCTCTAATTCTCCGTTTATACACAAAAACATGTTTAATAAAGTTGTATCGGCAATGATAAATAAGTTCGGGGTCTGGAATGTCAGTACAGTCTCGCTCTCCATTTTTGTGCCAAAATAAAAATTAAAAAGATAAAAATAATAAGTCGAACAATTTTTTTAAACATGAAATTGTAACTTCATCCTGTTGTCACAGGCAAAGACCCAAAATGCAGCTTATGACGGGCCAGGTTCATATCCACCAAGGTGCACCGGCAAGTGCGGCGACTGTACACCATGCGTACCAGTACACGTGCCTGTGCCACCGGGCACACCTGTCATTGCCGAGTACTACCCAGAGGCATGGCGTTGCAAGTGTGGTAACAAGCTTTACCTGCCATAGTTACAAGCAAGTGAACTTGCTGCAAGCAAATCTACTTACAAACAGTTTTGCCTGCTGTCTGTTTAGCTACCTAGAAAGCTAGTTAGCTATCAGCATATCAGTATATCACTCATTACATGAGAGATATAGCTGGCCCCACCATGAGATAAGGCCATTTTTTCTTTTATACGTAGTACGTGTATATAAAGATTTATCTAAAGAAACTAGGAAATGAGATCTCATAATAACAAAATTTTAATCCTCATTTCTCTTTTCCTCCTTTTTTTTGTATGTTTAATTAATTTGCTGGTTTTACAGGGTGTGGGAAGTGAATTAACACTGAGCAGATAGCATTGCATGCACTGATCATCCATGATTATTGATTCCCCAGCAATTATTTCTTGGCGATATTAT
Source organism: Carex myosuroides (assembly GCA_028015225.1). Lineage (NCBI taxonomy): Eukaryota > Viridiplantae > Streptophyta > Magnoliopsida > Poales > Cyperaceae > Carex > Carex myosuroides. Next base: position 5,334,512 of record CM051476.1, read on the forward strand.
TATTGTGTCCCCACAATTGTTTGGTTTGACTACTTTAATATTGGTAGCAAGTTGCATGCATTAGCATTGACTGAACTAACGCACATGGCTGATGGCACCTAGTACTACATCTTGTACTGGGCTTACTGGCTCATTTTATAGCCTGTCGGCCTCAATGGGCCCATTCTATCTCCGGCCCATAAAATATTTTGTTCCTGACTAATTTTTTTTTCTTCTTCTGTTGTTGACTTGTGTGGCTGTTATAAGGCTTATAAAGAGAAAACAATTTAATTGTGTCTTCTACTAAAAAGGAACACGTGGAAAGTCTCACGATTTTTTATCATAAATCTCTAGTCTGAAAATGTTTTCTTTTGAATATTCTTCTCAACTTTTTATGCTTTGATCTGAAACAATTTTAATGATCTCTAGCGTACACGCAAATATCTCCTCTATATCTCTCCCGAAATAAGAAGAAAACAAGTGTTTTGATTAATCCGAATTATCAAAGAGTCCGGTGGACGGTGGGATCTAGTCAAAATTCAAACTTCAAAAAGTATAATTACAAAGTAATAAATATATCCAGAATTAGTGGGTATTTCGAAAAATATCCAAACCAGTCAGATTCTGGCCGTTTTTTTTAGAGACACTATGAAGAGCAAGATAATGAAATCTAACACTGAAAATTCAAATTTTTTTGTTTATTAAAATTATTTGTTAGATTACTTCTTTTGATGTATAATTAGCACATTTATACTAAAATATACTATATTACTTGAAATTATGTTGAATTTCACTATATAACATTAAATTACGCTAAATTATGTTAATTATGTTGAATTACACTAAATTACATTAAATTAAGCTAAATTACACTAATTTTGCTAATTGTAATGAAATACGGTAAATTACGCTAAATTAGGCCGATTTTGTGTCATTTTTCATAAATCATAAAAAATAGTAAAAAATTTCCAAAATAATAAAAATTGGTATTTTACAAGTTCATTATATAACGAATTTACTGAGTTATTAGATTGAATAATAGAAATGAAAATCTTAATCGGAAACTTCAACTCAAGTTTTGAGGTTCTTTCCTTTTATGGCAATTCTGAATATTGAAATCCGGTATTACTGGCACTGACGCATGCGTATTTTCACAAGCTTTCCAAGAAGTGGTCATTTGGTGAAATCGGACACTCGAGCGCCGTTTTATGGCCGTTTGAAGTTTCACGTCGTTTTTCGCCTTCTCAGTAAAGATATCATCCATATTCATATATAATTTAGCGTAATTTAATGTAATATGGTGTAATTCAACATAATTTTAAGTAATTTAGCGTATTTTAGTATAAATATGCTAATTATACATCAAAAGAAATAATCTAACAAATAATTTAAACAAAAATAGTGTCTCAAAAAAAAGAGAGAAACCGGCCAGATTCTAGCCGGTTTATGGGAGAGAAGGAAACCGGCCAGAATATGGCCGGTTTAAACATTTTTCAAAAAATCCAGAAATTCTGGATATATTTATTAATTTGTAATTAACTTTGGATATTAATAAAAATGTCGGTTGTGTTGCTGTCATGAGGCTTATAAAGAGAATACAATTTAATTGTGTCTTCTACTAAAAAGGAACACGTGGAAAGTCTCACAATTTTTTAACATAAATCTCTAGTCTGAAAATGTTTTCTTTCGAATATTCTTCTCAACTTTTTATGCTTTGATCTGAAACAATTTTAATGATCTCTAGCGTACACGCAAATATCTCCTCTATATCTCTCCCGAAATAGAAGAAAACAAGTGTTTTGATTAATCTGAATTATCAAAGAGTCCGGTCGATGGTGGGATCTGGTCACAATTCAAACTTCAAAAAGTATAATAATTAGTGATTAAGCTCGTGTAGCGAGTCACTGCCCCATTGATTATTTTTGCATCTGTTAGCTTTTGTAACTTTTTTGTAGCAAGTAAATTTCTGCTGGAGAACATAATATAATAATTTATTATAGATCTCGTATGCAATTTTATTTGTAGCTGATTCAATACACTTGTTTTTTGGGGACCTTAATTTTTTAATATATATTTCTCAATTTAGTTTGTAACATATAAGAAAATATTTGAAACTTTTAGTTTAACATATTAGTCCATTAAAAAGAAAGAGCATAATTAAAGTCGACATTCAAATGTTAGAAATGAAATTAGATTGTAGATATAGAAGAGATGAGTAATTTTTTTTTTTAATAAAAAGAGTACAAGAGTATGGAGTATAAGAATTTGATACATATATCCCACAAATATATTTGAGCCTCTATGATCTATTTATATTAGCTAATGTCTGAATGTTGGTCAAGATGATTGTGGATTATACATGTTATAATTAAATAAAACCTTTTTGATATACAACACATTACAACAATAATGACTAGTGCTTTCTAGATTATTCATGAATAATAATGACCAGTCCATTATCTTCATAATTATTCATTGCGAGGGCTAAGTTAAATGAATAGGGAATTAGAATATAACCTTCTTAATTTAATCAAAGTAGTTTTATTGTACATCGAGTTTTGTAAAAGATGAATGAAAATGTATTTTATAGTGTAATTATCACAGACATTAAAAAAAATTATTAGTTCTTAAAAATTTGAATGGGAGGAGCTCAACCATTTTCAATGATTGTTTCTATTTTTTATTGTAAATACAAATCAAATAGTTTTTTAAAACAATAATTGTTTACATTATTCATTGATACGTGTAGTAATTTTTCTGTTATTGCACCTTTGTACTTATAAAAATTTTACAAATTAAGCACCACGACATATCACTTCTTTAAACTTAGAGCCAAGCCTTAGCCATAGTGACAAATCAAAAGTTCGGGTTCGGTTCGGTGAGGTAAAAAATTCGTGATTCGGGTATAATTCGGGAATGATTTGGTACAACAAGGAAGGAAAAAAAAAACACCAAAAAAAAACGTAAAAAAAAAAATTTGGATTTTTTTTCGCGTTTTTATCGCGAATAATTCGTAATTTGTGTTTTATTCGCGAATAAAACGTATTATACGTTTTTCCGCGTATTAAACGGAGTTCGGTGCAGCTATGTATAAAAAATGAATTATACGCGTATAATTCGCGTATTTTGTTACTATGGCCTTAGCTCAAATTATTTAAGACTCGGTATAGAGATAGCTACACCAGAAGACCGCGAAAGATCAGTGGATTAGCTTTTCTCTGAAGTCTGAACCAATCCACGTGGACAGTGGCAGAGCGGCTCACGAGGTGCCTGTGTTAGCCCTGGACACTTGTAAACCACCTGGCTGGGCGGTCTAAAAATCTACTTCACTTTACCATGCTATGTAACGCAATGGACTCTGCCTGCAGAGAAAATTAAAATTCTGCTCTTCTGATTTGTGCATGAAAAAGTTTCTTTATCAAGATGTATAAATGTAAAATTTTTAATAGTTGGAATCGGAAAAATAAGACTATGCTTTTCTTATAACAGAATCGAATCCCTATGTAAACCCTTGTTGTTAGTTGTAATTAAGATATGACCACCTATTCAATCTGAATGACTTTATAATTTGACCGCGAGCTTCTAATTTTTGTTTCATTAATTATTCATTTCTTATAATAAAAGGATATTTTTTTTATTTTGACCGTAGATGGTTGACATTAAGATATATCATAATTCTCCAACGCATTGACCACAATATTTTTTGTTTTTTAGAAAATAAGAATTAAATTATCTGAAATAAAATTAATTATTTTTCTCTCAATAAATGAAATGATTCGGTCTCATTGGTGTCTCTCCAATGGAGATTAGGATGAAAGTGCGAAAAGAAAGTATAAGAGAGTTTATGTGAAATTCACAACTCTTATTATGAACGAATCAATAATTAGGTACAAATACTTTTCCAATTTTCAATCACAAAGACACTCTGAAATTTACGGAAACTTCTGAAATTAAACCATTGATTCGGTCCAAAAAGATCTCGATAGAACCGATCATGAGTTTAGTATCATTTATGAGATCGAAAATAATAATCCATCTTATGTTCGATAATTTAATTTTTAATTTGCGTCGACCAGGCGTGAAGTTATTTCTCAGGCGAACTGCATTTTCTTAGAAAAAAAAAAAAGAAAAAGAAAAAGAATAATGTTGTTTATATCACGATATGATGCCAGATCATGTGCTACTGACTAATTACAATATGGAATGATAGATGGGGAACCAAGGAATGCCAGCTTAATAAACCATGAACACTAAATAGTTTGGAGTTGGCTACGGTGCTATGCATAGCATAGAGGGCCTCTGTGCTACGGCTCAATATTTGAGTTTTCAAAATTCTAACGGTCAATCCGAACCATTCAACATGATCTCCATATGAATATGTACTTGCAAATCAAATTTTACATTTTTTAGAATTTTCTTTACTATCTTTTTAGATAGGTAGAAAAACAATTGATCTGAAAATTATGTACCATTCAGATCAAGTGTTTTTCTACCTATCTAAAAAAATAGTAAAAAAATTCTAAAAAATGTAAAATTTGATTTGCAAGTACATATTCATATGGAGATCATGTTGAACAGTTCGGATCGACCGTTAGAATTTTGAAAACTCAAATATTGAGACGTAGCACGGAGGCCCTCTATGCTATGCATAGCACCGTAGCCAACTCCACATATACACACACACACACACACACACACACACATATATATATATATATACATACATATATATATACACACACACACATATATACATACACATATATAGAGTATGGCTAGTTTGCTGCTGGCAGCATTTCGGCCAGCTGCTGCCGGGGCTATATTTAGTCATACGATGTTCAAACAACAAATCCAAACTGTTAGATGTGATCTCTGTATTAAAATCTACTTGGAGACCAAATTTTACATTTTTTGGAATTTTTTTACTATTTATTAAGCCACTTTGAAAATTCCAGATCATATGGTCCAGACTGTTTTTATTGTTCACCCGGATTTGGAATTTTCAAAGTGGCTTAATAAATAGTAAACAAATTCCAAAAAAATGTAAAATTTGGTCTCCAAGTAGATTTTAATATAGAGATCACATCTAACGGTTTGGATTTGTTGTTTGAACATCGTATGACTAAATATAGCCCCGGCAGCAGCTGGCCGAAATGCTGCCAGCAGTAACTTAGCCATACTCCATATATATATACATACATACATACATATATATACACATACACACACACACACACACACACACACACACACACACACACACACAGGGTGGCTAATATAAAAATGATTGTTCCGGAGCCGTGGTGCAACCAATTGGTTTTCCAATTTTCAAACTCCAAACGGTCGATCCAAGCCGTTAGATGTGATCTCTATATTAAAATGTGCTTGGAGACCAAATTTTACATTTTTGGAATTTTTTTATTATTTATTAAGTCAGTTTTAAAATCGATGATTTTAATAAACAGTGAAAAATTTCTGGATCATTGAAAACAGCGATTTTAAAACTGGCTTACAAATAGTAATCAAATTTCAAAAAATGTAAAATTTAGTCTCCAAGTACATTTTATTATAGATTGAATGTTGAACGGTTTGGATCGACCATTTGAATTTTGAACATATAAAAACCAAAGCGTTTGTTCCACGTCCTAGGAACAAACGTTTTGATATTAGCCAACCTCTATATATATATAGAGAGATAGGCTATGGTGAGTTGTAAAGTAAAATGTCGTTTTACATCACGTCATATTTTCATTTTGAAAATCCAAACAACCGATCCGAACCATTCAACTTTTTCTAAATATTGAAATGTGCTTGGAGACTAAATTTTACATTTTTTGGAATTTTTTTACTATTTATTAAGCCACTTTGAAATCGCTGATCCACTGTGAACAGTAAAAAATAGTAAAATTTTCTGGACCACCGGATCAGCGATTTTCAAAGTGGCTTAATAAATAGTAAAAAAATTCCAAACAATGTAAAATTTAGTCTCCAAGCACATTTCAATATAGAGAACATGTTGAGCGGTTCGGATCGGTTGTTTGGATTTTCAAAATGAAAATATGAGCTTGAAGTAAAAATGACCTCTTACTTCGCAACTCACCATAGCCCAGCTCTATATATATATATATATATATATATATGAGGAAAGATCAAGTTACAACAAATTTGAGTTACAACAAAGTTACAACAATCATTTTTTTACATTTTGAAATTTCAAATCGTCGATCCAAACCGTTCAACATGATCTCCACAATAAAATGTGCTTCTAGATCAAATTTTATATTTTTTTGAATTTTTTTACTATTTATTTAAGTATTTTACAAACACTAGTCAAATTCAGACCATTGAATTTTGTACCCATCTTAATAAATAGTAAAAAAAAATTTTCAAAAAAATGTAAAATTTGATCTGGAAGCACATTTTATTGTGGAGATCATGTTGAACGGTTTGGATCGACGATTTGGAATCAAAATGTAGAAAATAATTGTTGTAACTTTGTTGTAACTCAAATTTGTTGTAACTTGATCCCTCCTCTATATATATATATATATATATATATATGAGGAGGGATCCACTTACACCGTTTTTGGTGACACCCGATTACACCTTATATTTCCAAAGTTTTCAAAGTCCAAACAGTTGATCCAAATCGTTCAACATTTACATTTTTTTCAGTTGTTTTACTATTTATTAAGTATTTTACAAAATCGTTTTTTTCAGACCATTGAATTTTGATAGGTCTAAATTATATACACATTCGATCTAGTTTTTATCACATAATAACACCAAATATCTTGTATTTTAATAGAGAATACAATGAAATATATCCAAGAATCAAATTACTGCCGAAGTCTATTTAAATTACAGGAAATGGAGCAAATTGTAGATCTTCTCGCAAGCTTTCCGAAAAGTGGTAGAACACTAAAAACGGAGTTACGGATCATGAGTTATGCCCGTTTGAAGTTTGGAGCAAAACAGGAGAAACCGAGCCCAGTGCGGACGCACTGACCCAGAGTGCGGACGCACTCAGCCATCAGACACAGAAAACAGAAAAGTCCGAGCGCAGTGCGGACGCACTCGGGCCGCACTCGATCCGCACTCAGCGACACACAGTTCGTATTTTGGCCATATATTTGTCATACGAACTCCGATTTGGGTGATTCAAAGCTTGACAGAACCAGGACAAAGAGATCTACAACTTTCATGAAGGAAAAATATCCAAATTCGGAATGTATAATTCTGTAAAGTCGCATCAATGGCCGCATCAGCCTGAAAAACTACTAAATATGGAAAGTTAGTGGGCTTAGTGGGCGCCAAAATTAGAATAACTTGGTCTCCAAGTTCATAATCACAGAATTAGAAATATAGAAGTTAGTAGGCTTAGTGGGTGCTGAAAATATAGCAACTTGATCCCCAAGTTCAGAAAATGACTAAGTTAATGGGCGCCGAAAATAAAACGACTTGATCTCCAAGTTCAGAAAATATTATATAAGGCTAAGGAGACCACATGAGAAATCATCCATTAACATATCCACTTTCCACAAATTGAGAGAGAGAGATCCTGCAGAAATTCTCGAAGGCTTTCCAAGGAAGGAGAAGAAGAAGATTCAAGCAAAGAGTCGGCAAGATCGAGGTTTTAGATCTAAGAAAGGGTGTAATCATTTCTTTATCTCATTTCTTATTGTTTTTGCCAATCTTTGTTATGGATCTCTCCAAGAGAGAGTAGTTCTCTTTCTAGGGGTTTAGGTCAATGCATGAACTTGTTTAATTCTAGATTATTCGGATATTTGTTTTTATTATGATTGTGTTATCGGATTTGATTGTTAATTTCTGTGATTTATTCTTTATGAATTTCATTAGTACTCGTTCCTTTGAGTTCACCTGGTTAGGGTTTATTGAATTGAAGTAGTTTTGAAATCGCGTTGATCGTGTTTTTCCGCTTTAAGTTTATTAAATTCCGGCATTGGTCAAGTAGGAGACTACTAATTGAAACCATAAAGACACACCTTAGGATTGGGTTAGAAGCGACCGTACTTTGATATCCAATCCGGAACTATAGAAATTAAGGTTAGGATTTTGGTGAAGGACCGAAAGGCGAAGGCAAATCCTAATTAGGACACCTTAGAACAAATATCGATATATGCTTTGAAGCATGAGATTAAATATCCCTCTAGGTTAGTGACAGCCCTAGAATTCGAGGCACATTAATCCATAAAGCGCAAAGTATTTGTATTAATATTTGTTCCAAAGGCTAACATAGGTTAGAAACCTCATCAAATCAAACATGAATTTAAACAAACCGAATAAATATAATTAGCAAGGAATTGTATACCGAATACCCCTAGATCTCCTTAAACTTGAAAACAAACCAATCTTTCTTTCCTTTATTTTATTTACATTTATTGTTTGAAACTCCTCTTTTTCGGGTATTGAACCCAACTTTAGGATTTTTAGAACAAACCCCCCCCACTTTACTTTTATTGTTTTGTTTTAGAAGTGGTTTTCTTTATTAAAAATTGGTATTTCCCTATCTCCCTGCGGATCGACACCTAAATACTACAATCGATAGGTTGTGCGCTTGCAACTAACATATTCATTGAGTACGAAGGTTTTATAAATATTTAAGGCAAAAGAGTACAAAATTCTTATATCTAAAATACTCAACAAATTTTTGTACCCATCTTAATAAATAGTCAAAAAATTCAAAAAAATATAAAATTTGATCTGCAAACACATTTTAATATATCCATCATGTTGAACGGTTTGGATCGAATGTTTGAACTTTGAAATTGTAGGATGTAATCTGGTATCACCAAAAAACAGTGTAAGTAGATCTCTCCCTGTATGTGTGTATGTGTGTGTATATATACACACGCTCTCTTGCCACCGCTACAATGGTCCAACTAGCTACCTTCTTTCCATGCCATCCTTTTCAATCTCTTTATCCTCTTACACCTAATTAAATTAATCCTTAAAAATCTCTTACATCTTCGTCGTGACTCATGAGATGTCGTGAAGCTCGTCACGATACAATAATTAAATACATGAGCAGCATTAATTGTTTCTCTTAAGATTAAATTTATAGATTTGCTCGCCAGCAAATCCCAAGTTTGTCCAAGGACCAAGACTGAACTACTTTGCTGAACAGAGAAGCATTAAATTTGATTTTTGAACAAGCAAAGCTAGGGGTGTAAATTTGGGGTTAGCTGGATTTTCTTAAAATCTTCAATCTAGTTAATTATAGACGGAGTACAATATTTTCAATTTGCAGTTAGCTAATCACAAAATAAAAACTTATTCAACCGGAATTATACTTTAGGTGATTAGTTTTGCAGATTTGGCGAGTTCTTCATTAAAAAAAAAATCGTTCTAAAAATCAAGTAACAATAAATTATAATAGAAAATACAGATAAAAATATAATTTAAATCTATTAATAATAATATAGAGCATGTTATAATTAAAATTTAAAACTTAACAAGGTATCGTATTATTTCTAGGAAGCTGATATGAGTATCCGCAGTTGAGTACCTGCACTGTACCCGCACCTAAACTGCCATAACTGTTTGTCGGGACCGCAACCTTTTCCAAAACTGTAATTTTGTTTTACAAGTATTAATAGTAACATGAGTGAGCCTATGGTGCTATGCATAGCACGGATGGGGTCCGTGCTACGGCCAAAAGTTTGACTTTTTAAAATGCTAATGGTCGATCCAACCGTTCAATGTGATAACCATATGAATATGTACTTGCAAACTAAATTTTATATTTTTTCGAATTTTTTTACTATTTTTTTAGATAGGTAGAAAAATCAGTGTTTTCTGAAAATTCTGGACCATCAAAATTCTACCTATCTAAAAAAATAGTAAAAAAATTCGAAAAAATATAAAATTTAGTTTGCAAGTACATATTCATATGGTTATCACATTGAACGGTTGGATCGACCATTAGCATTGTAAAAAGTCAAATTTTTGGCCGTAGCACGGACACCATCCGTGCTATGCATAGCACCATAGCCTCACTCTAGTAACATTGTGAAGTATTTATATCTATATAAGACAAGTATTTATATCTATACAATGAACTACATATATGATATATGATTTCCTAAAATAACCGTACCCGTGCCTTTTCTTGAAAATTCTCGCTTCGTACCAGCATTTGGGGACCACTCAAAAGGCATGTGGGGACCACTAAAATTGTCAACAAAAAACGTTGACTTAGCTTATGTGTGGGTAATAAACGACATGTGGGGACCACTAAAATTGTCAATAAAAAATGTTGACAAAAAAATGTTTACTTAGCTTATGTGCGGGTAATATGTATATCTCTATTCTTGTGGTATTTATAGTTACGAAACAAAGTATTTATAACTATAAGGGTGTGGTATTTATACCTACGAACTAAAGTATTTATATCTATATTACGTTGGATGAATAAGAATCTTAAAAAAGTATTTGAGTTGAAATGTTGGAGACCTTTAACCAAGAGGCATCATGTCATGGATCACATGGGCACTCTCTTTTTTATATGTTGGATCTAATACAACTAGTTTGTATGAAATTTTGGTCCAAACTAGATCATAACCAAGAGTTTTGGCAACATGAGCCCAACTTTACGAAACTTGGGCCAAACCTTGATCACATGGTTACTAAGTGGTAAGGACATAACTTTTATACAAATATTGTATTGGATCTTGAGGAGTATATGTTATTATAGATCACATGGGATTGCATGTGTACAAAAGGCAATATGTATATATGTTGCACTAATTGTAATATGTTAGTATTCTCTATGGTTTATATGAATTCATATATAATAATCAGCCCATCGGAAGTTTATTACATATTTTTTTCAAATAAATAATTTTAACCATATAACGTTATTTTCTTTTAATAATTGGTTGTTATTAATTTTTGTTAACTTTAAATTGTAACTGCCACTTTATTAAAATGAATTTTGTATCTGAACAGATCAAATATTTATATCTGAACACATCAAGTATTTATATTTGAACTACCAAGTATTTATATCTGAATACATCAAGTATTTATATCAGAACACATCAAGTATTTATATCTGAACTACCAAGTATTTATATCTGAACACATCAAGTATTTATATCTGAACACATCAAGTATTTATATCTGAACACATCAAGTATTTATATCTGAACTACCAAGTATTTATATCTGAACACATCAAGTATTTATTTCTGAACACATCAAGTATTTATATATGAACTACCAAGTATTTATTTCTAAACTACCAAGTATTTATATCTGAACACATCAAGTATTTATATCTGAACTACCAAGTATTTATATCTGAACACATAATAGACAATTACATTATCTTCGCAAATTAAATTGTCACAAACATCTCAAAATCCAGCAACACTGAAACACGATTGTGTATATGAATAGAAACGAAACGATATATCATTATTAATTCACCATAACAAAAACAAAATCGAAAAGAAACAATATTAATCTAGCTGATAACATTTCAAAATCACCGATTAAACTTGTGAGAATCACACGAAATCGCTTCCAGTTTCGAAATTGCCTCAAAAACGCCTCCAAATTGCCTCAAAAATCGCTCCAAATCGCTAAAATCGCCTCAAAATTGCCAAAGCCTTTGAAAAAGAAAAAAAAACGGAGAGAAAAGAACATTTGAAATTCAAAATGGAAGGTCCGATAACATTGTTAGTTAGATCGGTAGTTGTGGGGACCGCAACCTTACAGTTATGGAAGTGTGAGTACTGTAGCATGGGTACTAAAATAATTATTCTTATTTTTATGATAAGATCACTACGGATGTATATATTTTCTTAAGAAAATCTTATACGTAGGGCCGGATTTTACTCTTTACTCTTTTTTTTTTTCTTTTTTTACAAAATCTAATCCAAAATATTTTTGTTGGGTTGATCAAAATTCACTTCATGACCAGATCAGCATTTTTTTATCTTAGCAGCCTAAAATCCTAAACTTGCCTTTTGAAATGTTATGTATATAAATCTGGTCCAAATGGCTAAAAATGAATGGAAAATGCTAGCATATATATCATTATCAACAGATCGACGGTGTGGTGGGGCTAAAACAAAGAACTTGTACAACGCATCTATTTTTTATAGAAGCAATGTATGATTAATGAGTACTATCATGGGAGTAGTCAAGGTTCAAATCAGGAGTGGACAAAACTATTAATAGTTCAAATTTCGTCAAAATATTAAAATATAATTCACAAACTACAAAATTCATTAAAAATGATATAAGTTCTAATATATAATAATTTTTTTCATATAAAAACAATAGACATAACAATATTAAATTTAAAGTCAAATTTAAAGACTATATTATTAACAAATTGGTTATAACTAGTAGAGTCTAAATTACTAACAAATGGGTAATTACTAACATATTGGTAATATACATTAGCCTAACTTACTAACAAAAGCTAAATTATAGACTACATCACTAACAAATTGATATTAACTAGAAAAAAAAAAATTAATCGCTGATTTGCAGTAAAAAAATTAGGGTTAACTGAAAAGAATTTTTTATAATGCACGTTTTCAATGGCGTCGCTGCCCTCTCGCTCCGCCTGCCTCCGCCCGACTAAGCTCATGCGTTGTTGATCACTCTTCCTTTGCTTTAATCGCTTCACCCTGTTGCATTTTTTTCCTTTTCGTTGATTCGATTTTTGTTGTTGTTCATTTGCGAATTGGTGATCCGGGTTCGCACGGGTATAAATGGCTAACAGGTAGTCATTAGAAATTAGAAAAATAAAAGGATTCGCAACTCTGTAGAGGGAGTGGACAGCAAAAAAATAGAAACTGAGCTGCGTTGGGAAATTTAGGCTTTACATGGTAGAACAAAAAAAATTTGGAAGTAGGGCAACAACCAATACCATATGGGTTAATTTATTTATTTATTTTTTTTTTTTTCAAAATTTAGAGTAGAGGAGGTGTCCAACCCTGGATCATAGTAACAAATTAAAAGTTCGGGTTCGGTTCGGCGAGGTCAAAAATTTGTGATTCGGATATAATTCGGGAATAATTCGGTACAACAAGGAAGCAAAAAAAAAAAAAACCCCCAAAAAAACGTAAAAATAAAATAAAATTTTTTGAAAAAAATTCAAAAAAATATTTTGGCGTTTTTATCGCGAATAATTTGTAACTCGCGTTTTATACGCATTTTATTCGCGAATAAAACGTATTATATGTTTTTCCGCGTTTTATACGGAGTTCGGTTCGGTTATGTCGAAAAAAACGTATTATATGAGAATTATACGCATATAATACGCGAGTATTGTTACTATGCCTGGACTATAGTGGGTCCGCCACTGATAATATTACCAATTTCATGCATTAAATCTGCATTTGTATTTTAACACATATACTAATTAAAGAGGGCAATGTTCCGTGTTATCATGGTTTATTGATAATATAGTAATTTGATAATAATAATGAAAAATAAAAATTATGAAAGCTCAACTTGCAGGGTTCATGTGTATGATATAATTATTGTGTTTGTAAAAAAATAAAGATGAAATTTAGTTTATGTTTTATTATTTATCCAATTACAATTGGGACCTTATATTATGAATTTAGTAATATATTATATATAATTAAACAATACTAAAACTGGACGAAATATAATACGCAACACTGCAACCATAACTAGGGCTGCAAACGAACCGAACCGAATCGAACTTACCCCCAGTTTGAGTTTGGTTTGAATTAATTTCGAACTAGGTTTGGTTTGAATTAATTTCGAACGAACTGAATTTCGAATCGAACTCAATTTCGAATCGAATTTTTTACGAACTCAATTTCGAACTTCTTCGAACTTTGTTACGATTTACGAATATCCAAAATTTTCCAAATAGCCAACAAAGTTTTCAAATATCCAAAGTATCAAAGTACAACAGAGGGAAAGTCGCAGCCAACAGCGGTTGATCTTTCACTTGGTCCGACCTTATTTCTAAGGTATCGCAACCTCTAGAGTTTGGTATCGCAATTCGCAGCCAAGAGAGAGAAACTCTAGGGTTTGGTACTTTGGTATCTCAAGTTTGAAACCAACAAAGAGAAAGTCAGCTAGGGACTTGGCTACAGCGATTATGGCTAGTTTTGTTTAATATTTCTATTTGAGTGTTGCTGTTGAATTTTTCTATTTGGGTTTGTAGTTGGACTGGGCTTTTTGTTTTAAGAAATAATTTTCAAAAGTCAGAATTGAGGGCAGCCTTATATTTTCATCAGCGAACATAAGTTATCAGCGGAAATTAACAGTTCACATTTGAGTTAATTTCGAACTAAATTTGGTTTGCGAACCTATTTCGAACGAACTAGGTCCAGTTTGAGTTTGGTTTGAATTAATTTCGAACTAAGTTTGGTTTGAATTAATTTCGAACGAACTCAATTTCGAATCGAACTTTTTTCAAACTTTTTCGAATCAAACTCGAATCGAATTACGAACTACGAATTTTTTGTGCAGCCCTAACCATAACTTATGTTTTAGGCCTTTTAAGTACATTTTGATTTTTTTTGGAAAAGAAAAAATGATTTATGTTTTAGCTATTTTAAGTACATTTTGATTTTTTTTGGAAAAGAAAAAATGAAAAAATATTCAATAAGTAATTCTTTTTATGTCCACCGGAGGCTCCCCGCAAGCAGCTCGCCCCCTAGGCGGCTCACAAATCTGCTCCGGCGACCGGCGGCATCAAGAAGCCTCACTGTTTCAGGCCAAGCACGGTTGCTCTTCGTGAGATCAGGAAGTACCAGAAAAGCACGGAGCTTCTAATCAGGAAGCTCTCATTTCAGAGGCTTGTCAGAGAAATCGCGCAGATTTTAAGACGGATCTGAGGTTCTAGAGCTCCGTCGTAGCGGCTCGAGGTGGCGGAGGCGTACCTTGTTGGATTGTTCGAGGATATCAATCTGTGTGCAATTCATGCCAAAAGGGTTACGATCATGCCTAAGGATATCCAACTGGCGAGGAGGACCAGAGGTGAGAGAGCTTGAGGTGTAGATTAGTTGTCCGAGGTTGGGTTTGTGCAAGATTTGTTCTTGAATATTTGCTTAATTCCATCTAACTGTTTAGGTTGATCGAAGATGTTATAGGTTTGTTCGATGTTGAAAGTTGGTATGTTTTTGTTTCTTTTTGGAAATGGTATCCTGTATTTCTTTGTCTAAGACTGAAATGGATATTCTCTTATTTCTAATAAAAAAAAGTAATTATTTTTATTATTAGTTGACGGAGTAGGCATATATAAGGAGCGGAGTCAGACTTTTGAAATATGAGAGTCAATCATATAAAATTTTTCTGCGGAGAATGAGAATTCTTTTTACTATTTTATGACATTTTATTAAATTATATGTAAAATTATACATTAATATAAAAAAAATTAAAAGAATGAGAATCAATTGACGCCCATACCGTCTTACTACATTCGCCTCAGCATATATAGTAAACAGGTGGAATATATGTACGTATTTGTATTTGGATAGTAATGCTATTTCAATATTTGCACTTTCATATCATTTTTTTAAAGAAATGATTTTTGCTCGTTGAAAATATTCTCGTCTCCAACTATGTCATATTACGGGTACAACCTTGTTGCATATATATATAATTTTATTATATATTTGCAAGACAATCAAATGTGGTCCCCACGTATCATAGAAAATATTTTTCATTTATAATATAATATAATATAATATAATAAATTAAATTTGTTTAGTAAGTATCATTTCTGACATGACGGGTTAATGGTACGATTCCATCGTGCTAGAATGTTCGTTTGTGGAAACTAAAGAAGCAATAATGTAATATAACATGTTAACCTCTACGATAGCATTGCATGACTCAAATCTTCGCTAGCTAATATATACTCCTTATCTATACCCAGAGTTTACAAAACACATTAGAAGTTTCTTAATAAGAAAAATGCAATAGATCGATGAAACTATTTTTTTTTAAAGCAAACTAATACTACGATGCAATGGCACGGAGCTATTTGTTCAATTGCATATATATTAACCAATTTCTAAATCAAGTTTTGAAATTAATTTATCTTCAAGTTTCAAGCAAGCAAGAGAAATTGACATCATTGTTATTCTAGATATGACTAGCTAATCATTCAAGCAAGATTCTACATCGATCCAGTGAACCGACAAGAATAGTGATCGGATCATACGAGTTTACAAATCTAGTGACTCTACTCCAAAAACATCATCAATGGACCTAACATGCCATATCAATCAAAATTATTCAATCGCATTACTTTATGTTTTCTTTCTCTTTTTTTCAAATTAATGCAAAACAGTCATGTCAAAAAAAAATACTTAGCCATTCCATGACTCATTGTTTTTAATTATATATATTGAAACTTAATTGATTATTTTTTATTTTTTACATAATTCAACTTTCTTTATATGATTTTAAAATGTGCGTTTATATTTTAGTGGTTATAATTCTATTTTGTAGTTATGAAGACTTGAGTTCAAATTTTAGTGGTCTCACATTGTGTATTTTATGTTTCAATCCTTCAATTTAAAATTTCTAATTCTGCCCATGAATGTGCTAAGTGATTATTTAATGAATTAAACGGTTAAGTTTAAAATATTCTGCAACAGTGATTTTGTGTGGTAATGTATTGATGTTTATTGTATTGAAGTTTGTATTTAGTTTTCTGAACACTCGCTACATTTATTTCCTCTTTGTAATTTCTTCATATAAATGTTGTCATATAAGCAATTAATTGATAACGTTTATTTATTTCTTTTTATGTTATTGATTACAACAAAATAATAAATAATTAGCCTGTTTACTCACTAAATATTAATTACTTTCCTATTTAACGGAGAGGTAAAGACAAAATAGTTCATTTCTTTGTTGAATAAAGAGAAATTATAAAAAGACAAATACTGTTAAAGATGAAAATACTTGATCTGATTTGCTTCTATTTTTTATATTTTTTTATTTGAATTTTGAACCCATAGATACTAGTAAATTATAATATATACAATGACGTTCTAATATTTCTTTACAAATTTAATTTTACTTTTTGTTCCTTACATGAAAACTTCAGATGAAAAATAAATACAAAAAAGAAGAATAAAATAGATTGCAATATCCATTACGTAAAAACCGGTCCGGTAACGGATCTTCTTGCGTTAACACGTGACAATTTTCCGTTGCTAATTTCAACTTGATTCCGGTTTCGGTGAAGCTTTGAAGAGTAGGCTTAGCCTATTGGCTATTGGGCCGCTGAATCCAGTAGACTGTTTAGACTTTATAACTCATTCGTAATAATGACTAATTCAGGGGTAGAAAAGTAATTTTAGTATTGGACGATGAAGATGAACCCTCTAATCGCCGGATTCTTAAGATACAATCGCATTGAATTGCGAATTCAACGAGACCACTAGTTTTTACCTAACAGAGAGAGAGGGAAGAGATAGTCAAAAGAGAAATTCGAATTTTTCAGTTCTTTGTCAAAGGAATCTTTCTGAGAATTGTCGTCGAATCAGCCTTGTTGTCGATCTTTCTCTTTCAATTTCAGATTGAAGCACTTGAGTTCTGGTATTGATTTAGATCCGATGGAGGTGCTCCAGCTCTGAAAAGGTAAACTTTTGCGAGTCCTTTTTCAATCACAAATCACAATTTGGAAAATATGCCAGACGATGACTTTATTTGAATTTGATCATTTGATGATTTATTGTTAGTATCACTGTGGGCGATTTTGTTGCTTTCTGATTTGAAATGTCGTAATATCTCCACTAAAAGTACTTCTCCCTTTGTAATTGCGACAAAAGAGGGTTTGATAATGTCGTATGCATGATCTAACTTTGGGATCTGGCATTTGCTCTTTTCTTTAATTCTAAGTCTCTTTATCTCGATATATTCAGACATTGAATATTTATTTATTTTTCAGTAGGGAACTTCTTTTATTTATTTTGTGTTTCTCAATTAGTCCACTATTACCTTAAATTAATGTTTTTATGTAGCTGTAATTGTCAGAACAGAGTTTTTCATATTCATTCTTTTTTTCTTATCCTTTTTAGCTACCTATATACAACAACAAGATCTTAGTTTGTTAGCATCATAGAGTATTCTCTGAACTGTTAGCTGAAGAGTTATTTTTGTTTAGTCCTATGGTAAATTTTTTTTTTGTTATAAGTGAATGAAACATATACAACATGACTACTGTTTCCTATCAACAGTTTGTTATTCAAAGTCCTCTTTTTGTAGTAACCTTGATGTAAAAGATTTGTTTTTCAGATAATCGGGGCAAGGAGGAACCAAAAACTTCCGTGGAATGCATAAAGATGCTGTTGCAAGGAGAGAACATCTTCCCTGAATCGAGCTATATTCCAAATCAATCTGATTACTTATCATTGCTTCCTCATAAAAGAGCTTATGTGGTGATCCTTGGCAAATTGCAAGTGATAAATCATTATATTGGTGACGACGGTTGATATTTCATTAGAGGGATTCAGAAAAAGGAACTAAGAAAGTTCCAGAAAGATCTCCTTGTAGGTTAGATATGAGATTTATACCATTTTGGTTTCTGAGTGTAGATAGGTGATTAAATAACATAAAAGCAAAATCAATTATGGATTCTAGGCGTACCATTCTGATGCAAAAGTATGAAATTGGTAGACTACTAGGCCAAGGCAATTTTGCAAAGGTTTACTATGCCAGAAACCTCAAAACCAACCTGGCTGTGGCCATAAAAATGATTGACAAAGATAAGGTCTTGCGGGTCGGGTTGATGGAGCAAATTAAACGGGAGATATCTGTTATGCGACTTGTCAGACATCCCTATGTGGTGCACCTCTTTGAAGTAATGGCCAGTAAAAGTAAAATCTATTTTGTAATGGAGTATGCCAAGGGCGGTGAGTTATTTAACAAAGTATCAAAAGGAAGGTTAAAAGAAGAGGTGGCGAGGAAGTATTTCCATCAGTTGATCTTAGCTGTTGATTATTGTCATAGTAGAGGTGTTTTTCACCGGGATTTGAAACCCGAGAATTTACTTTTGGATGAGAATGAAAATTTGAAAGTATCAGATTTTGGGTTAAGTGCTTTGGTCGAATCCAAGAGGCAAGATGGGCTGTTGCACACCACATGTGGGACCCCTGCATATGTGGCGCCTGAGGTGATTGGTCGAAGGGGATATGACGGTGCTAAAGCTGATATTTGGTCTTGCGGGGTTATTTTATTTGTTCTAGTCGCTGGTTATTTACCTTTTCATGACACAAATTTAATGGAGATGTATAGGAAAATAAGCCGAGCTGATTATAGATGCCCCAGTTGGTTCTCATTTGAGCTGAAAAAGCTTCTTGCCAGGATTCTGGACCCAGATCCAAGTACCCGCATTACCATTCCAAAGATAAAAGAGTCTTCTTGGTACCAGAAGGGTGTGCATGCTGGGAAAGAAGATGGCAGGAATAAGAGTGTAATTTCTGATGAATCTTCAGGGGCTTCCACTTCGTCAGGAAGTGGGTCCCGAGAAGGAGGTATGCGTGAATCATTGAGCCTCCCTAATTTGAATGCTTTTGATATAATTTCTCTCTCTACTGGGTTTGATTTATCCCGCCTTTTTGAGGAGAGGGAAAGCCATAGGGAGGTGAGGTTCACCTCAAGACAACCAGCTCCGACAATTATATCTAAATTAGAGGACTTGGCTGCAAGATTGCGACTATTGGTTAAAAAGAAGGATAATGGGCTTTTTAAATTGGCTGGAACTAAGGAAGGGAGAAAGGGGGTAGTGGAGCTAGATGCAGAGATATTTGAAATAGCCCCTGAATTTTACTTAATTGAAATGAAAAAGACGAGTGGGGATACGTTGGAGTATAAAGATCTTATGAAAAAGGAGATACGGCCAGCATTGCAAGATATCGTGTGGGCATGGCAAGGTGACCATAATTACCAGCTAGAACATGAGAAGCCCCCGGAAAACTCAAACCAGGAGACGACACATCACGAGCCTGACTCAGCATTGTGATTCGTGATTGATATGCTTCTTTGTTTTCGGATCTAACAGCATATAAATCAGGATCAATGGCACGGATGGATTATATAGGGGATTTTTAATCTGGATGTGATCTGTCGGATAAAAGCTGTGTCCTGTTTTCTTGGTGTGAATAACATTGGAAACAAACTGAGTGGTGCAATTCCACTAATTGGTACATCCTGATTGAAGAACCTTTTTAGTTTTACTTTTAGTTTCTATGTTTTTTTGGTTGTTGTAAAGTTATAATATAAATGTCTAGATTTTTTCTAATTCTGGTAATTTGAGCTATCATACATTTCATTTTGTTTCTAAATTTGCTTAATCCCACTTAAAGTGCTTAATATTTTGTTTTATTTTGAATATTTTCTATATTTGGGGGGGGGGTTGCTAAAATTCGGATTTAATTGCTAGAGCGGTCTATTAATCATACTCTTAATCTGATTTAAAGCTAACAGTTTAGGCTGTCCATTCAACCGAGTTTAATCCGATGGGAGTCATATCTTTACATCTTTTATTGTGAAGGTAGACTGCCTGAATTATTATGCATTATTGCACATAATTCGTAGAGATAGAAGGGGAGAAAGGAGCTGGAATTGGAAGCCTATTTAATGCCACAAGCATGTTCAAGTACTATCGTGCATGTGCCATGACAATCCAGGTCATTTATTCGGGTCCGGATCTTTCGAAAATAGTTTAAAATTTGAATTTGAATCCAGACCGTCGATCAACATTTGGACCAATGAGGTCTAAGTAAAATTCACGGGATTTTTAATATTCGGACCGAAATTAGTTGGGAATCCGTATCACTAAGGTAACAAAATATTTCTGTTTGGATCCAGACCGTTTGAATAACAAAATATTAAGAGGTCCGTGCATTTCACCTCAGGCCGGATTAATCCGAATTCGATTTAATCAAATTTGGATTAATTTAAGAAATCCAAATTCTCTTTAATCCGGCCGGCCCAGCCCATGAAATAGTGAAAAGAACTACATGTAGCTCAGTCCATTGGTATATTGGCAAAATTTTACCTATACGGCCCTCTCTAATTTTTTTACACAAAAATTGTGAATATCAGTTGGTAACTTGGTATATAATATTAACAAAAAATTTATGTAGCGATTATTACCATTACCATCACAAAAACAATTCCCTTTTTTTATTAACAATTCAAAATCTAAACATCAAAACAAGAAATATGAATAATTATTCTTTTATTTACAAAATAATGCATTTACGTAAAAAAACCCAGAGAATAGTAAATCAGTACAAGATTTATAAGTTAAAAAGGTCAACGGTCTATTGTAATTAATTTGCATCATTGGTTTTTCCATCTTTTGATATAGTACAAACTCAAAAATTTATAATTTTTAACATAAATACATAGCTTTAATAACAAAATAAGACTAACGAATCATGTATATGCTTTTAACTCTAAATTTTAATCATCAGTGATAAATTGTAATCATGATAGGATATCAAAAGTTATGATAATTGCATTATATTGCTCCTAAAAAAACCAACCCAAGCGAAGAAATATCCATTTAGGGCCTGTTCGGTACATTATTGTGCCCGTGGGAAAAACAAAATTCACTCTGATTGAATTTTTTTTTTCCCACGCGCAAAGTAAAATTTAGTTCAGTTCTTGTGCCCACGCCCATTCCCTTTTTTCTTGAGCCGAACAGGCCCTAAAACGGAATCTTTTCAAGAAAACAAAAGGTCCTAAAAGTCCTATCAAAAGTACACGTAAACAAAGTTCTATATAGTCCTCAAGAGTTGGTTAATATCAAAATGTTTGTTACAGAGCTGTGGAACAAACTTGAAAATTCGAATATTTATTTTTCGGCTGAATTTATTTTGTGCGGCCCGCACCAACTCGCAGTTTTGTTTCTTTTGCTCGATTTTTGTAATTTAAACAAGGTAAAGACAACAACTTGGTTCTTTGATGCATTCTATACTAAACTAAGCTAAAATACAAGAGATTTGATGCAGTTTTAGAGGTAGAACCTTGAGCCTTATCAGTAAGATATGGTTTTAATTTTAAATGTAACATGTAGATTGTTTGCACTAATCAAAAGTAAAATGAATCTAACATCAATTGACACCTAGATATTCACAAGACAGAGTAGACGTAGCGAATAGTGCGAATTCAATATAAAAATATTGATTGTTAAATGTTTTTAAGTTTTACAAATATCATATAGTATTGATTGAATTTTAGAAATATAATTACTGAATAGTTTACATTATTTGATTTGGGTAATATAAACGATAAAAATCAAGTTTTAGAAAAATGAAAATGTAACTTTTTTAATTTGGCTAATATAGAGGTTGGCTAATATCAAAACGTTTGTTCCTTGGTCGTGGAACAAACGCTTCAGTTTTTATATTTTCAAAGTCCAAATAGTCGATCTAAACCATTCAACATTCAATCTATATTAATATGTCCTTGGAGATCAAATTTTACATTTTTTAGAATTTTTTTACTATTTATTAAGTCAATTTTAAAATCACTGTTTTCAATGATCCAGAAATTTTTCACTGTTTATTAAAATCAGGAATTTTAAAACTGACTTAATAAATAGTAAAAAAGTTCCAAAAAATATAAAATTTGGTCTCCAAGCACATTTTAATATAGAGATCACATCTAACAGTTGAGTCGACCATTTGGACTTTGAAAATCGGAAAACTAATTGGTTGCAACCTCTATATAGAGATCACATCTAACAGTTTGGGCCAACCTCTCTCTCTCTCTATATATATAGAGGTCGGCTAATATCAAACCGTTTGTTCCGGAGCCGTAGTGCAACCAATTAGTTTTTCGATTTTGAAATATCTAAACACACGGTGAGTTTGAAATGTCGAAGAAAGAAGACTGATACACGTCATGTGTTGTGCAGTATCAGCCCCCCCCCCCCCCCCCCAAGCTTATCGGGCGGAACACACAGTGAGTTTGAAATGTCGAAGAAAGAAGACCGATAGACGTGATGTGTTGTGCAATATCACCCCCCCCCCCCCCCCCCCCCCCCCCCCATTCGCGTGATGTGTTTTGCAGTATCAATTTTTCAAATCATGCGAATGGTTACGACACATAACATGCAAATTCTGGTACGTAACCGATACACGTGCCGTAATGTATCCAGCCATGGCATGACTTTTTTATATCCCTAATAGCAATTTGGTTTCAGGGTGCTTAAGTGAACCAGCCCAAAATCAAGGTTAGTCTACTGGTAGCACTTGATTTCCATTGGCGAACGCAACCCAAGTAAACATAGTCCAAAATTTGCTAATAATATAGCCAGTAACATACGTCTTACTAATTTTAAGTTCAAGCAGAGATACACTGAAAATTGGAAACAAAACGAAGCAAACAAGGATTTACTGAAAGACAAAGTAGCCAAACTGAACAAAGGAGATAATTATATAAATTATTAGACATCATTGGGAAGTCAAAACATATTTATAGACAGACCACTGGCAAGGACCCAAACCAAACCAGCATCCTTTACTAATCATAAATGATTCTCTTGACTGGCCCTCATTTCTATCCAATACAAATTGAACTCCAAAAAATACCATTTATGTAGGGAACACAAGTTTTTTATTGGATGAAGCAATTAAGCACTTTTGTGTTTACTAAAGCTACCCTGAGAGCTAAACCCCTGCTTCTTCTTTGTCTTCTTTTTCGCCAAGAGAAGTGTAAAAATGACTAACCCTAGCTTCTTTCGCTTGTTTGGTGCCTTGCTCTGACGAGTACTGTCATCAATCATGAATGGCGAATATGCCTCATAGCTCTGACTCAAAATCTGACCCAAAGAAACCTTTGGTTTTGTGTTATTCTTTCCCTTGACTCTCCTTTCACGCTCTTGGGGCCCCATAAGTTTCATGTTTAGAATCTGACCAATAGAAATCTCCGGCTTACTCTTCACCAAACTCAATCCATTCACATCTAGTAAAGCGGGACCACCTTTTCTTGGCGTTGCAACCGAGTTTTTGAACTTGGTTAAACTCTGCAAAGTGTTTTTATGATAATTATCATTGCCATAGTGATCAGAGCGCCATCTCCTAAGCGCCTCTTCTGATTCGAGTTTTCTTTTTGTAGCTATTGCTTCTCTTTTTAACGCATTGTTTAAAGCCTTTCTGCTTGTTTCAACATCTGTCATAGCTTCCTCTACTTTTTCCAGTAATTCCCTTTTCGATTTACGTGCCTCCTCTACTTCTTTCATTGCAGTCTCAATTTTCTTCCGAGAAATTGCATCTGCTTTTTGTGCTTTGTGGATTAACTCAGCATGATCTTCTGGAGATAGGGTAATTCCTGTGTTTACTGTGCTCGGGCTTTTTGCATCAATCTGTGTTTTGATCTCTGAAAGAGCAAGTGCTTCGGCCGTGTTTGATGCTTCCTTCATCTTTTGTGCTACAAGCACTCTGACTTGCACTATTTTTGTTCTCGACTTTACCTCTTCGCTTTCCGCAATTAAATTAGAAATCTCAGATTTATACACCTCTTTCATCTCCAAATACTTGTCCTGTTCACTACTTGCTTGCTTGATCTGGGCCTGTATATCCAACTTGGGAACTTTTTTATGTTCTATCTCAGAAATTGTTTTATTAAAATATTGCTCCAGAGTGGTCGCTTTGGCAGTTTTCAATCGAATCTTTTCACGGGTTTTCTCCATTAATAATCTCTCCTCTTCAACCTTATTCTTTAAAATTTGAGCTGTGTTTCTGTTTAGGTTCACCTTTGCTTGTTGCAATTCTATCAGAGTAGAATTCGGAGATTTTTGTCTGCCCATATTTCGAGTGGTTGCATCTTTATAACGCAAAAGTACAGGGAATTTGTCTTCGCTTGTCCGAAGGGCTAGTGGCAATTTGTTATGTTTGAAAGTTCCCTTCTCTAGTTCTAAATTTAGATTATCAATTCTCTGCTTGGTAACTTCTAGTTCTCTTAACACCTTAACTGTCTCTCTTTCCTTAACAAAGAGTTCCATCTCAAACTTGACAGTTTCTTCTTCTACCTTCATGAGTTCAATCTCCTGAAAATGTATATAATGAGTGTTACTGATCTAATAGATATTTTTAACATCACAACTAATATGAGTACCACTAAATAGACATTTTTTTTAATGTTTTTTTAAGAAAACCCTGATGTTTAAGCTTAACTAAATCCAGCTAATCCTTCCTTATTCAAATCTGCCAACCCGACTATCCAACCTGACCCGAAATATAAATAATGATTTCATAATCATTGGCAGGGTGGTGATTGGGGGGTACTTGCCCATAAATAGCTGGAAGTTTAAATTCCTAGGACCAGCTAAATCAAATATAATTTGTGTTAACATCTCATTATTGTTTTACTATACTAGCGGCAATCTTATTTTATTAAAATTCCAATGTACACAATACTCCATATGCGTATTGTTAGTATCTAAATTTCACCAAATGTAATATTCAATACACCACCCAGAACAACAGTTGGATTGCATATACAACCGTATAATATAGTTTCAATCACAACCTAATACATGTACACCCTGATCATACTACAAGCCCAATTCACTTTTGGGCTGGATGATACTGGCAAGGCCCAATGTAAATTACGTAATCAAGTAATCAATTTTGTTTCTTAAATTTTTCTTCTTTTATGGGTTTCATTATGCTATCGGCTATTCCCTCAGAAGTCGAATAAGATTTCTTTCCTCAACTGCTAGTGCTACAAAGAGAAACCGCATTAAAGGCGCACATTTAATTAGGCAAGTAAAGCAACGCCAGAACACCAAATTTTTTTTACTACGTCAAACTCAGTAACTGGTAAGAAAGCAATTAGCAAACCCCTGAATAGTGTATACGCCAACCAATTATTTTTCTTAAAAAAGATAACATCAGCCATTAATGGCTTCATTGATTACATCCCTGAACTTGCCACTAAAAAGACAAATGAGAGTCTCTATGCGAAAGAAGTAAATAAAAAAACACTGAAACTAACCTCCGGTCGGAGATGGAATTGAGCTACATTGGGTCGCCACGGTACCACAGGTGAGGTGGCGGCGCTTCCTCCGAAGTGGTTTACTGCCTCCTTGACCGACACAAATTGAGACGATGTGTCCACCTCTCCTCTCTCCGCCATTAGAAATTCTAACCAAAGCAAAGCGAGAAAGGCAAGAGAGTGAGAGACTAGTGCAGTGAAGGGACGTTAGGAGGTTGAGAGGGATGGGAGACAGAAAGCGGGGGATACGAAGCCCCGTGAATGGTAATAATTTATTTATTTTTTATCTGAGAGACCAGGGGAGATGTAAATTTTGATGGGAACTGTGAAAGCGGAGGATCGGATCTGACTTAGAAGGATGCAACTGGAACTGTAGAACAGTCTCTTACCTCAGGCATACATTGACCGATATGGGGCCCAATTATCAGAATTATTTGGTTATTTTTAATTTTTACGGGTTGATCCAGGTGCAAGTAAATTTTCTTACACAAGGGAAAACTTCTTATAGTTTGAAACTGGACCTTGTCTACCGCAGATTCCATGCACCCAAATACTGTAGATTTGTTTTTTCATTGTATTTCATCTGATAGTTATGGTACGATTGTATTAAAATTCTCTCTGCCGCTAATGTCAAGCAAAATAATCAAAATTTGATTATGAATTTTTAAATAAGACAGTACATTTATCTTCTTTTATATAACATTATTTAGACACATTAATCTGCATATTTTATACTCTCTGTTGGCTGGTGTATGGAAACGTGGTAAAACAGATGTATGCGGGGGATGTGGGTATCTGGGGAGGGAATAACGGGGTCCATAAGGCCCAAAAGAGTCCGGGCATAAAGACAAGGTCACATGAGAGAGGGTTAAAAGAAGGTTTGGATTCTAGCGACACGCATTGTCGGTGTTTAATTCTTTTCCATTTTTTGGGTAGTTTTTTTTCTTGTTTATTTTTCATCGTCACTAATTCTCGACTAAAATTACCGAAATTTTTATTGTTACCATAACAAAAAAACCAAATTAAATCGTTATCACTCTGTTGGGCCCTTGTCAATTCTACCACCCTCGCTAACTCAGTTCGCGCACCAAATAGGCTGGTGCGCGGACTGGGTTGGCGCACCAGGTGGTGCGCTAACTGGGTTGGCGCACCAACCTCTTCTGCCTATTAAGGCACCAACTCAGTATACTGTGCTCATTCCATTCGACCCAAGGCAGCAGGCAGGAAAGAACATTCTCGCAAAGACCAAAGAGTAAGTTTTTTTCACTCTAGTCCTTTATATTTTTTTAATTATTTAATTACTTTTTTAATTCTTTGTAAATTTATTAAATGTTGGGTTTGTTCTGTAATTCAGGTAACTATGATTGAAATTGCTTGTTATTTTGGTGGTGAAGTATTACAAGGGCAGAATGGTGCTTATTACAGTACCCAACCCCAGAAAATATTCAATATCGGCTCGGATTTAGATTTCACCGGTATAAATAGGGAAGTGTACCAGGAACTTGGTATTGACCCGAATTGTTACGAACTGGTAATTTCCGCCATAATTAATATTGGCCAAGGCAACCAAACATGGTTCCAACTCCCTGTACTAGACGATAGCAGTTAGGGGTTGTATACCCAAATGACATTGAATTTGACAACACCTTTCAAGTTCCTAGAGTTATATGTGGTTGCCAACCCCAGACAGAACCCTAGACAGAACCGTACACAGAATCCTAGTCGGGGCATGGATCAGTTAGTGACGGGTCCTACTCGGGCCCTAAATTTAGCGGGTACTAGTCGGTCCCCATCCACGGGGGCTGGTACTAGTCGGTCCCCATCCACGGAGGCTGGTACTAGTCGGTCCCCATCCACGGGGGCTGGTTCTAGTCGGGGCCGATCTCGGGTTCCATCCTCCAGCTCTAGCCGGAACCGATCTGAAACTCCAGAACCATGTTATTATACTAAGAATACAGACGAGGATCCCGAAGAACGGGAGGCAGAGGAAAATTGGGATGCTAGTGACGACGGTGGGCAGACAGTAGATCACAGTGACGAGGAAGACACCTGTCCCGTGCTGGGTATGCGAAAGTGGCCGATATCGGGTCGTGGAGAGAGACACCCGTTTCCAGCTTTTCATGACACTTCGGGGTTTGAAGAGGCTGACCACATTTTTTTTGCGGGTTCAGAGGTTCGTTTTTGAACTTATATGAATTTTTTATTTCTTTGAAAATATAATAATTTAAATTTTTTGAATTTCAATTAGGTTGGAGAAAGAACAATGGTTTCTGAGGGGATGACGTACAACGACAAGGATCAAATGAAAGAAAAGATCCACCACTGGCACATAGTGAAAAATATCGAGATCATACAGACACACAGCGACAGAACAAGGTTGAGGTTTAAGTGTCAGAGCAACAACTGCAAGTGGAGGTTGGTTGCGAGGGCCACAGGCTTTGGTAATACTTGGGCCATCACGAAGAATGAGGTACCGCACACATGCCACGCAGATGCATCCAGGTCAGATCATGCGCAGTTGACGTCCTCTATGGTCGCCAACTGCATAAAACTTTCTTTGGAAAAAAATACTGATATTACTATCAGAGCTATCAGGGACCTGGTTGCTGAAAGGTTTGAGGGCATCGTCCCAAAATACAACAAACTGTGGCGTGGTAGAGAGTTAGCGATTGCCCGGGCATTTGGTAGTTGGGAGGGGTCTTACGGGCTTATTGTTTCTTTGTTGGAGGCAATAAAAAGGGCAAATCCGGGAACTGTGTATGAAGTTGTTTCGAAGCCTTCAGAAAATGAAAATTACCGGTATTTTATGAGGTTGGCATGGGCATGGGGACCGTGTATACAAGCAGTAGGTCACCTCAGACCCGTCATCAGTATCGATGCTTGTTTCTTGTCAGGTAGATACAAGGGCAAGTTGATTGTCACCGGATATGATTCGGAGAACCAGTTAATCCCACTAGCATTTGGATTGGTAGAGAGCGAAGAGTTTGAGAATTGGGGGTGGTTTATGAAGTGGGTGCGGGATAATGTAATTGGTAGTTGTAGGTTCATGTGTGTGGTATCTGACCAGCACAAGGGCATAAAGAAAGTGTTCATTCAAGATGATTTGGGTTGGTCAGAGGAGAACGGGCAGTGTGCCCACAGGTTCTGTTCTCAACACGTGTTTGAGAATTTTGGAAAACACACTCAGGATAAGGTTGCTTCTAAATTCTTCAAGATGATGGTTAAAAAGAAGAAGCGAAGAAGATTACAAGATGGCCTTGATGCAATCGGAAGGCGAAATCCTGATTGGCTGACATACTTGGATACATGTGCAAGTATAATGAAAATGACGAGGAAGAACCAGCTAAGCCATGGAAGGTTTATCAAGCTATGGACGACGGGAGTCGTTGGGAAATAATGACAAGCAATGGTTCTGAATCGCTGAACAATGTCTTCAAAACTTCTCGCAGGTTTGTTATTCACAATTCTCATAGTTTACTATTAATGAAATATTTTAGGTTATCTTTATTTTAACTGTAAATTGTAATTCTCGTAGGTTATCGGTTGCTGCAATTATTGAGGAGACGTTTTATAAGTGTGTCACATGGTTCGTTCAAAGAAGAGAGAAGGCCGTGCAATGCCAACAAGAGGGTCAACTTTTCTCCACTCGTACGCACTTGAAGCTGAACAAGCACATCCGGAAGACTAACAAAATGACCGCGGTTCCATTCAATAGTTCTGGAGAATTCATGGTGACATCACATGGCGAGAAAATCCCATTTGACATAGAGGCAGGCAAATGGGTGTACACGTCCCGAGACTGTAGGTACAAGGTCGTTGTGCAGAACGACCATGAGGTGCAATGCTCTTGCCAAAAGCCTCAGCTCACCGGAATACCATGTGTTCATGTGATGACAGTGTGTCAAATAAGGTACGAATGTGTGTTAAAATTTTATAATTATCTTGAATGATGAAACTTACAAATGTGTGAAAAATGTAGGAACTACGATCCAAATATCTTCGTAAATTACTATTACAACATCCAAACGCTTATCGACACATGGAGTGGAGAATTCCACGTGTATGACAATCAAGGTGATTGGCCGCCGCACGAAGGGGATATCTTAACGCCAGAGCACCGGTTAGTGAAGTTGGGTCGGAGAAGACACAACAGGATCCCAATGTGGATGGACATACTGGAAGGAATGAGAAGGGGTCACGAGACCAACAGAGCTACCCTCGAAAGGAATGCGAGAAGGAGAAGGGGTGCTAGGAACCGTACCCAATAATGTCATGGTTAGGGCTTTCTGTTTATGTATTAAGGTTAGGGTTTTCGGTTATGTATTATGGTACAAACTTTTGGTTTTGTATTAAGGTTAAGGCTTTCGGTAATATTTTAAGTATTGTGTGTTATGTTTTAATTTACTATGACTACGGAATATGTATTATTGTGTGTTTTGTGTTATGTTTTATCTATGGTGTGTTCTTATGTTTTAATGTATTATGTATTGCGGGATATGAGATCTAAAATACACAATATAAGAAGTAATATGAAAATAATATACGCAACATAAAACTAATCGAAATAACGATCTAAAATACGCAACATAAAAATAATACTGATTAAATGCCTTAATAGGCAGAAGAGGTTGGTGCGCCAATCCAGTCAGCGCACCACCTGGTGCGCCAACCCAGTCCGCGCACCAGCCTATTTGGTGCGCGAACTGGGTTAGCGAGGGTGGTAGAATTGCTAAGGGCCCAACAGAGTGGTAACGATTTAATTTGATTTTTTTGTTATGGTAACAATAAAAATTTCGGCTAAAATTACAGGTTAGACACTTCTTACTAGTTGTACAAAAATAAAAATAAAACTGTACTGTTTAAAAAATAAAATGTAGATGCGATGTTACAATTACAAGCTGTCAGTTGCTCATTGTATAAATTTTTTGAATTTTTGAATCCATATAAAAATGATCTGTGATTGTTTTATATAATATGAAGTGTACACCGAAATTTTTATTCACTCTCTAGTGAACCGCTCAGAATTCTCAAAATTTTTGAAGTGAACTGCTCAGAATCTTGGCAGTTGTTTTTTTTTTTCAAAATTCTCAAACAAATAACATATAGAATTATAGATGGAGGATTAATTGAGAAGTAAAATTATGCATCAATTAATTTCTTTAATGATTAATTTCAACCTCACAATATATAACCCTAACTAAATGACAGAACATAAATTATTTATGTAAATATATGAAGTCTCAGATCTAAGGCTTTTTGTTATATTTTCATTTTTTCAGTTAAAATGTTTTTATTTTAAAATTGAGTTTAGTGTTTTTAGTATTCCGATAAGGATATGCTATAAAAAGAATAAACAACCACTGAGATTTATAAAGTATCAGTGCGTCATCAATGCACATGTGATGGGATTAACCAGGGTATAAAGTATCGGTGCATCATCGAGGTTTTTGCAATAAAACGTTGATGCATTATTCCAAATTTGAAACGGTCATAAATGTGGTAGGAAACTCCGATTTGAGTATTTGACCATAATTCGAAAAGATCGCGAAGAGATAGAGGGCCTAGTGTCCAAGGCAAGAATCGGAATTGCAAAAAAAATCATTTAGGGCTTCAAAACTTCAATTTAAGTTGTTTCTGATTCTGCATGCCGCTAATTATTCATTAGAAAAAAATTATTTTACAATAATAAACATTCTAAAATTGAGTATTAATCTTACAAAAAATGAGGAGCATCACTTACTTTTTTTTAACGTGAACTAATATAGTATTTTTGTTTTGTTCTATCATTTAATCAGAGTTATATACAGAGATATTTATCATTAAAAAATTATGGACAATATTACTCCTCAGTTAATCCTCTATCCATATAATATTTGTTTGAAAATTTTCAGAAAAAAAGATCCGCCCAAAATCTGAAGAGTTGGAGCAGTTTTAAAAATAAAAAAAGAAGGGATTGGTGGATTTTTCTTTTAATGGAGGATGTAATAAAATTTTCGGGGAGTAGACAAAGTAAGTGATCAAGTTGTCTGCAATGGATAAATTTTAGCATGTTAATTGTTAAATATTTTAATTGCTATAACTAAAATATTAAAAATAAGGTCAAACCTAACAATCTAAATATTCTTTAGAGATATTCTTCAAACAAATATCCAACATGCAATATCTCACAATAGTACAATTTTGATCACTAAAAAAAAATTTACAGAATTTTAGGTTAAAGCCTTAAAGGATCATTAATGAACAAGACTCGCCTAATTAGTTGTGCTGGCTGTGCTAAAATAGCCTGAATATGCTACATGGAGGAGCTTGTCATGAGAAAATATACCTTACCAAATTAGTAATTGGGATTTCTGCGGTTAACAAGGCCACCCCAATCACTGTCTCATTGGATTGGGACAGATTTGGCAATTTAAGTTGATGGGCCAGTTAACCTGTCCCAATTAGCTGTTTATCTAATAAATTGTACAAGTTTTTAAACAGGGATAGCTTGTTAATTTCACGGGATTTACTGCGAACACTGAAAAAGGCAAACATTTTAAGTAAGTCTTAAGCATTTTGATAATAAATACATTGGCATTAGCATCTGTATGGGATCACTAAAAAGGTTTGTGAAAGTCGTCTACGAAGCTATTTAATTAGCATTGTAAATGAAGACAAATTAGTTGTGTTCCCATGTTCAAAGTTCAAACTATCAATAATAATAAAAGTATTATTTTTATTTCATGCTACTAAATATCGCAAAGTAATCAAACATAATGAGTAAGGCTATAGTACTACAAATTATATTTTTATTTTTAAAGTCCAAATAGCTTGTATAAACTGTTGAATGTAATTTTTATACGAAAATGTACTTACAGACTATTACTTTTAAAAAAAAATTATATAAATAAAAAAATACTACTTTTGAATTGTCGATCAAGTGATTTTTCTACCTAACGGGTAATCAATCCTTCCAATTCAGAACAGAAACTCCTGATTTTTTTATTGCGTTAGATACTTTGTGATTTGAATCCAATTAGAGCCATAGGACTCTATCCATTTATTCCATAGACCAGATAGTCATTTCTGTCCAAAACTCCAAACAATATAATTTTGGCTAATTATAACGAGGAAAAATACAGTTAAAAATTATAAAACAATATAAATTATGATATACAAGTGTAGTTTTATAAGAAAGTCATGTTGAACAGTTCATATTAATTGTTTGGACTTTGAAAATAAATATATTAATCCATAGTATGGACCAATATGCGTTGTGCACAGTACCGTAGTCTCACTCAAACATAATAAAATATATTTTTAAACAAAATAAATTAGCTCGTCAGTTGACGTTAAGACTTAGAATTTAATTGTATTGGAAAAAGGATGTGAGATTGTATATAAAAAATTAAGAAGACAATAAATGATCCTCATATATACAAGTAATATAAGAAATTGGGCGGTTCATATATGCTGAGAAACAATAAACCTTTGTATATGTAAAACTTTTTTTTCGAGGTGAGTTTTAATATCATTAAATTTTGAAATTGCTGATTTTGTTTATTCTCATTAGAAATGTGTCCATGTAAAATTTTCTGATTTTTGGACTTCATGTTCTACAATATTAAGATGTAAAAATAATGGATTTAAATTAATATGTGTTCTACAATTAATATATAGATTACTAGATGTGTTCATTTTTTAACCATTTAATTAGTCTTATATAAAAATATATTTTAAAAATCATAGAATGTTATGTTGATTTATCACTCATGTAAATGAATTAGATCAATTATTTGGATGCAACATTTAGATTTAAAATTTTGAATATAAAAAAAAATTGATTTTGTGACAGTTTGTAGCATTAATATTTGTGGCATCGGAACCTTCATCTTGTTTTTTTCACAACGAAAATATTTCATCACACTAAACAACATCAGAAATAATAGGTTGGAACTGATTAAGAGGTTTATTTACAAATTATGCAAAAAGAATAACTCGTACAATTGATTATTTTTATGTAAATGGCAAATTGAAAATTTAGACTATGTATAAGCGGGCCGTTCGGTAACAAGGGATTAAGAGTTTAAAGAGCGCTAAGAAATCGATGTTTGGTTGTCTTATTCCATATGTGAAAGCTAAGAAAGCTAAAAGAAGGGTAGAGGTGCCTTAAAGTCCGGGTAGAGAATTAATATTCGGACAAAAGGAGACTAAAGGAGGTGATCTTAATCCGCGCTAAAGAATCAGTGTTCAGCAGGATTAAGTTACTAAGGAAGCTAAATGAAGCAAATTAAGCCTTAAGGAGACTTAATCATTTGTTGCCGAACAACCCCAGAGCTTAAGCTATAATAGTAGTGTTAGACAATAGTGATGAGTGATCTAAAATGATCACTTAAAAAATATAAAATAGATCTTAATAGTTTGAATATTGTTATTTCCAATACATAACCTTATTTTCCTTAAATTGATAGTAATAATTTTATTTAACATTAACTAGAAATGAGGTTAGCAATCAAAAGCATAATAGGAAGCTAATATCTATGCTTTATGCCCTTCATTTATATACTTTATGAATATAAAAGGAAGTTATAAACATGTAATCTTTTACTAGTATCATGCTCGTACGTTGCAATGGGAACATATTATAAAAGAACAAAAAAATTATATAAAATGACGTATTTTCATTAAAAAAAATTAGACTAACTAACAAATAATATTTTTTAAATGACATATTAAATGACATCTACAAGTAAATAACATTCCTTAAATGACATATATGTTTTTTTTTTTTATCTTTTTGACATATTTTCATAAAAAAATCTCATACAAAATGACATTAAATAACAAATAACATTCTTTAAATAATATAAAAAAATAGAAATAAATGAAGACATGACCAATCAATTATTAATCAATTAAAAATTCTTTTAAATAACATTTCAAAAATTAAAAGAAATCATGACCAATAAGAAAGATAATACAATTTGCATGTGACGAATACGCGTCTAACTAAATTTGGACTTCTACACGTAAAAAATATCAAAAAGATGTATAGAATCATAAAATGACAGATTATTTGATTGGAGAGCTGATCTTCAATCTGAAATTTCATCTTTTAATCACAGCCGTTGACGGATTAGGACATCTACGTGCTTAACATAAGAATGGAGATCATACTAGAGTTCTGTATCGGGTCCCCTCGCTTCTTTTCTGACAAGTCTACCCACTTGTTAATCACAATTATCTATTTATTAATCAAACTATATAATTATTAACTATAGTACTAGTTGTGATATCAGTAGTATTTGTCACAAACTTCAAAACTTATTAGATAGATTTCAAACGAAGAATATAATCCGTTCAAACTAATTATTTGATGAGTGCTGTGTTTACATGTAATATTTATAATTTTCAAATATTTTAGTATCAAGTCAAGTAGTAAATAAAATAATGAAAAATAAATACATTAAATTTTGACTTAAAAAACTCCCACATTATCTATTTATTAATTCAACTATATAATTATTAACTATAGTACTAGTCGTGGCATCGGTAGTATTTGTCACTAACTTCAAAACTTATCAGATAGGTTTCAAACGAAGAATATAATCTGTTCAAACTAATTACTTGATTAGTGATGTGTTTACATACAATATTTATAATTTTCGAATTATTTTAGTATCAAGTCAAGCGGTAAAAAAATGATGAAAAATAAATACATTAAATTTTGACTTAAAAAACTATCACATTTGACCTCTAGAATTGATACTAAATAAATTTGAAAAATTATAAAATTTGCGTGTAAATGCACCACTCATGAAGCATATCGGTTTGAATTCGTCGTTCGAAGTCAATTCGATATGTTTTGGAGTTGGTGGTTTTTAAGTTAAATACTACTAATGTCACAGTAGCCGGACTCCTATAGTAAAATATAATTAATTATATTTATGTAATTTTTTGTAATCAATTTTAATTGTAAATTATTATGTATTCTCAGTCAAGATATATATTACTTGTTAATATATAAGTAAATAGTTAAGTGTGCAAAATATGGATGGACTCCTAATAATGTCTACAAATTTTGCTCAAGAAATAATTGAGGATAAATAAGGAGAGAGAGGATATAATTAAGTTACAGATGAATAAAAGAAATTAAATGAGCTTAAATGACAACAACCAAATTTCATAAATTTTGAATAATTAATATAGTTTGGGAAGGACTAAACAACCTACCACGCTGTGAGAAGGGACCATCTATAAATCAATGCATCTTGCGAGGTTTCTTAATTGTAACAATGTGAATCCTATAAATATAGTCTAGCTACTAGCAATAAATGATAAATGTTTAGTTGTAGTCTAGTAGTTAAAGCTATATTTTGTAGTTGAGAGGTCTTGAGTTCAAATCTCACTCATTACAATTATATATTTTAATTTTCAGTCACTCTTATCAAAATTTTCTAGTTCCGTCTCTGGGTGACCTAAAAGCCGAGACAATAAAATCCCAATTTGACCCAATTCAAGACTCGAAAATAATTTGAACTTACACTATCAGAATACGATCTAATTTATAAACTGACAATTCTTCAAATATAACCTAATCGACTGAAACCTGATACATACAGACCATTCAACCTGCGTTGAACTATTCCGGCGCAAGGCAAAATTAATACGAAATTACGAACTCATGCCTTAATTATACACAGTGAAGCAAAATAATGGAGTTCACCTAACAGTTGATATGGACCAGGCTTAAGCCAATTGACATCGCCCGAGTCAGTGCCCAGTGGGGAAATTACTGTAGCCGTTTACTACTTTATTTTTTATTTTTTTGGAGTGAACTACTGTAGTTATCAGTACAACCATCTGCTACTATTTTAACAACCCCTTTCCAACCAATATAAATATCTTTGGTTCCTACCTGATAGGTAAAGAAGCTCCACACTGTGTGTCTGAGTAATCATTCTCTGCGGTACCTTACACGATCGGATTAAGTTCCAGATAAACCTGTTTAGATTTCAGGCCTATTTAAATTCACGAGGCATAGGGGCGGACCCAGGTAGTCCCGGGGTCAGCTGTTCCTCTTGGATTTTGAGTTTTAGTAGAAATCTATCGGTCCTGACCGACTTTGTCTCCCTCTGAAATTTTTTTTGCCTCCATCTGAATGTTTGATTTGTAATTCGGATTAAATTTAGGGTTAAAATTGAAATAAATATGTTAAATTTTGATTGATAATTAGAATTATAAGTTAGAGTATCCGAAATTACAATTCAAAGTATTGAAAATTATAAATTAAAGCATTATTTTTTTATCGAGTACCCACTTAGTTAATGGATTTAAATTCAATTAGCTATTTAAATCCGATTCGATATATTTTTCGACGAAAATCCCGGATCCGCCATTGACGAGGCAGCTTTGATATTATTGCGGAGGCATAACGAACGGTTCGTATTTAACTTGACCGCATTAGGTACCTGATTATCCGAATTCAACTGTGTCGCTGACATGTAAACAATCCACCAGTTCAGAAATCAGAACTTCAGATCCAAGATGGAAGCAACTCGCTACACCGAGTGCCACAGACTTTAGCTGCTGGTCCAAAGAACATTGTACTCTTGTAAGTTGTAACAGTTGGTAGGACCACCGTTAAAAGTTTCTATTTGTTTATTTGTTACAATTCAACTGAAAAATACAAATGCTTTTTAACTACGGAGCTAGAAATATTGTATAACTGTGTATTCATTAAAATTTTATGATCAAAACATTTTCCATCAAAAATTTAAAATTGACTATACGCATGTATCAATTAAAAAAATCTTTAATATTTTATCACTGTACAATTTGATCTAGTTAGCATATATTAATTCAACTCATGACTACCTTTGTTTAAATTATAAAACGATCACTTTGCTCCATCTCCTCTTTCCCTCTCCTGCTTCTCTTTTCTCTCGCTGAGACGCGGCAATATATGTCTCTTCCTCTAAGAACAAAATTATTCACTGTGCTTTGATTATAATATATTAATTTTAGATAATTCTTTAGATAGAACATAAATCAAAATTAATTTAATTTGGAATATAATTGGCCCTTCATTAAAATGCCATCAATGTTCAACCGTTAAAATTTTAAATTAATTAATACAACGCTAAAATCCATTTATAAACTTGATCCACATCCTATTTAAATAACAAAGAACACATGTAATTTTAATTTTTTTAAGTTTTAATAATAATTTTTAAATACCCAATTAGTGCATAATAAAAGTTGGATGGACCCTAATACTATCCATTAATTTTTTTCTATAATGAAATGTCATCTAGATTAAAAGTGTTCAAGATCCTATACGAAGCTTTTCCATATAAATTTTCGGTATTTACCTAAATATTTATCTTGGTCAATTCAAGGGAAAAGTAGGATAATTCTACAATTAATTTTATGTAAAGGATTTTAGAGGAGTCTAACCCATCTATGTCCTAGTTTCTGTTGGCGGGTCAACATCTCCCCTACTTAGTACTAACTAATTACCGTTTTCTTAATTAATCATGCTTAGCTTACCACACTTGAGTCAGTTTAACTGGAGACCTAAATCATTCTTCACAAATAATCCGTCACCCAACTCTAAGTCAAGACCATGTGCTAATTAATCATGAGGACGGTTCAAATGCCTCCATTTTTCATGCCTACACCATGCCTCCATATTTTAAAACTTTGATAACTCAAAATTTAAAACTTAAAAGTAAAAATAAAACCGTTGGATATGGTCTACATCATTTTATTTATACACGTGTAAAAAATTATGATATTTCAATTTTATTTTGGTTGTCATCAAGAGCTTGTAAAAAAACATACTAATGTGGATAATTTCTAGACGTTGATTTTTCAACTTATTGATTCACATAAAAACAAAATCAAAATGTGATAATTTTTTTATGAGAACATAGATAAAATGATGTAGATCATATTCAACGGTTTTATTTTGACTTTTAAGTTTTAAATTTTGAGTTATTAAAGTTTTAAAAAATAAAGGCATAGTGGAGGCATGAAAAATGGAGGCATTTGAACCCTCCTCATTAATCATTTAAGTACTCTCTTCTTTACTACTTGTTCTATATATGTATAATGCAACCACATTCTCCCTCAAAACCATCGTTTAGAGAAGTACAATTCATGGTATAATGACCGCACCACATAGCCCCATTCACATAAAGCATGAAGGGAAGTTTTTTGCTAGGCTCCTAACAAAGGAGAGCTCCATGTCTAACCCTTCCTTTAGATACAACGGCGTGGGGCCGGGGTCAGTCCCATTCTTCTGGGAAACTGAACCCGGTACACCGAAAGTTGCTGTGTCAGGAATACAAGTTCCAACAATCATGCCACCACCTTTGTACAGGTACCGGTGTGATGAGACGAGCCCAAGAAAGAAGAAGAACAAGAGATTTATTAAGCGAATTGGCGTAATCGCAGCTCTTATTAGGAGGTTTAGGCTAAAGAAAGCAAACACTGCGAATTTGAATGTGGTTTCGAGTTCTTCACGGTGGTTGTTTTCTTTGCCGACCGGAGAAGGAGACAGTACGAGATACAATTCTTCGACTCGGCATGGATCAATGTGCTTCTCTATGCGACGGGCCCCACGGTTTATGTTTCTTTGTTATCAGAGTTAATTATTTCCATGGTTGATTTTGAGAAGTTAATTGCATTTGTCCCAAATAACTGAGAGAAGCTATTGTTTGATGTGTTAATTATTTTGTGTTGAAGTATAATTTCGATTAATTATATGATAATTAAAGGATCCCAGTTCTGATCTTGGTATTGAATCAGTTGACTAAGTCATGTGTTATAACTGACTGTGCAGATTTTCATTTTGTTGGAGTTTTAAAATATTCATAGATCTACTCAAAAGTAATTAATTGGTTGTGAAGCATCGCAAGAAACTTTCACGAAAATTCAAGCACATATATTTTATTTTTCTTTAAATGCACCGAGTGAGCAGACCAAGAGAATCATTACTAATTAGTAAAATTAGAAGTCTACTGATGAAATAATTAGGCCTAAGGGCCATTTGTTTATTTTTTAATATATAGAACATAAAACATCATGAAATAATTGCAAAGCAATCCGTTGCAAAAGTATAATACTTTTTCTAATACTTATTATGCAACAAGGGCCAGTACTGTTACAGGAGGGCCCGGTGCTGAGTTTATGATTTTGTATAAATTAAACTTGATATAAGGTTGAAATTTAATTAGAGTTGATATTTGACAGAAACAAAATTAAAAAAATGTTGTGTGCTCTAATTAGTAGGATTTTTTTTTAAAAACGTAATTAAAATAATTAATTTAAAAAAAACAACATGATTACTGTTTTTTTTTACAAATACCATAAAAACCGAACTGCCAATTCGGTCTGATGGATTTTTTTTTTCCAGACCGAATTGACAATTTGGTCCAGCTGTTTTTCACCGGGTTGTAGAAAGAATTAAGTTTGTCTGGCTGGAATTAATATGAACCGTTCATTTATACGTATTGCACCTCATATATCTGGGGGGATACGAATTCGGATCCAGTGAAGTAATTCAATCTTTGGGTTTTAGATCGAAACAGTTCGATTCGAATCCGCAAAAATCCATCCCCGAAGTGAGCGCACACATCCCGACGACGAAATTAAATCCTGAGACGATCTCGAGCGACGAATTCGAATCAGACGGTCTCGATCCAAAACCCAAAGATTGGGTTACTTTTAGGGATGGTAATAGGCCGTGCCCACGGGTATTTTGCTAAGCCCATGCCTTACCTGCCTGTTACCATCCCTATGCCCGAGCTGCCTGGCCCAATCTGATGGGCCTCAAAATCTATGCCCGGCCCACCCATGGGCTTTTCCCCCATGCCCACGCCTGCCTGTGCCTGCCTACCCATGCCCATGGGCTGCCTTACCCGGCCCTTACCCGTATGCCCGTCTCAACCCAATAAAATAAATTAAACACAATCATATGCACAATGTAGAATTTAACATAATCATCACCATAAAACTAATAAATCAAGCTACAACAATAGATCAAGCTACAACATGATTAGAAATTAAGCTACAACAAAATAGAGTTGGTGTTGCATTTGCAGCATCACTTGCTGTTGGAGTTGGAGCAGAGCCCACTCTAGGGGGTAGAGGATGCTTCCTCTTGATTAGTCGGTTCTTGCGGGGTTGCCATGATAATATATATAGGGGTTGCCATTTTTCCTACAAAAAGAAGAGTATTTTAAATTAGTAAATAATTTGCCATGGTTCAGCCATGGTAAGGTTCAGCCATTTTGCCTAAAAAAAAATATTACAGCAAGACACAAAAATTGAATTAAAACTGAAGCATAGTGAAACTCAGAGATATCAGTTCAATACAAAACCCAGCACCCCACAGCAGTTTTGGTACAGTACACTACCAGTAAGTTACCAACAGTTAAAGTACCCTCATTTAAAACAATTATGTAAATAAAGAACCTTAAAAATATATGATAGCAGTAATAAATGTTATAGGCATATATTGTCACACCCCGAGACAACCCGCCACGTATTTCTACGTGAGGCGTATTCCCATCACATACATTATCAATAACAAAACAATAAATGCCATAGTTATTTTATAAGCAAAAGAGTTCTACAGACGATCATGACATACACGGCTAGTAAAACGACCACTTCCATGCCTGTTCAATGTATCAATTATTTAAAATAAAGAGTACTACATCAAGTGGCATGTTATTCCTTTCAGAATCTTCTCGCGTTAGCTCACTCACGACCTTGCTCAGTACCTTCATCTTCATTACCTGGAACCCACATAAAAGTGGAACGGGTGAGAGACTCGAACATTATCTCAGTACGGGATTTAGTTCCAGCCCGGGGATTTGTAAAATCTTCCCTTTTGATCATACTAATTTAACAACTTTATTTATTCAATAACCAAAATGCAATATATATTATCCTATCATGCAATGACCTATCATTCATGTAAGCCCTTGTTACTTTTAAAATCTTATTAATTACTGACCATCACTTTGCTTGTGATGCATTATATCTCAAACCCGACTGTGACTAGCATTCCCCGCATATCGGTCGGACCACGACTAATCGTCCCCGTGTATCGGCCTTTCCAGCATCGAACCCGACTGCGACTAGCAGCCTCCGCAATCGGTCCCGATCACGACTAGTAGTCCCCGTTTATCGGCCTTTCCAATATCGAACCCAACTGCGACTAGCATCCCCCGCATATCGGTCCCGACCACGACTAGCAGTCCCCGTGTATCGGCCTTTCTAATATCGAACCCGACTGCGACTAGCAACCCCCGCATGCCGGTCCCGATCGCGACTAGCAACCCCCGCGTATCGGCCTTTCCATTCATTCAACTCACGGTGATCGTTCGATTTCTTATTCTATTATTATACTCAATCGATATATTTCATTCATGTCATATGTTCCAAACGAAATAATCTTATTCTTTATTCTCTAAACAAAGTCAAAGAGGTTGTTCGAATCAAAATGCACAATTCTATAAGTAAATTAAAATGCACACAAAGAAATAAGTAATTAGTTTTACAAAAAGCCCAGGAAGCCCGTACCTGTTGTCGTGGGATAATTCATTGTTGTCTCTATATTACTCCTTACTTCGGCACTCGAACCTAGGCTACGAAACATGATTTCTAAATTAATTTTCATGATCCAAAATATTTCTATATGCTAAAATTTCCAGAATTTATTATAATATATATATATATATATATATATATATATATATATATATATAGATGGGCTATTATACATTGCAATGCATAGGCACCCTTGTGCATTGGACCATAAATCACCGATTCAAAGTCCAAATGACCAATCCAAACCGTTCATCTTGTTCTCCATATTAATATGTGCTTGGAGACCAAATTTTACATTTTTTGGAATTTTTTTACTATTTATTAAGCCACTTTGAAAGTTTCTGATCTGGTGGTCCAGAAAATTTTACTGTTTTTTACTGTTCACCATTGGATCAGAAACTTTCAAAGTTGCTTAATAAATAGTAAAAAAATTCCAAAAAATGTAAAATTTGGTCTCCAAGTACATATTAATATGGAGAACAAGATGAACGGTTTGGATCGGTCATTTGGACTTTGAATCGGTGATTTATGGTCTAATGCACAAGGGTGCCTATGCATTGCAATACATCATAGCCCATCTCTATATATATATATATATATATATATATATATATATATATAGAGTAGAACTAGGGTGCTCCTGCTCACCAAGCTTTTCCGTGAGCGCGACTCTAAAACCTATCAAATTGACTTCAAACGACATTTCCAAACCGTTAGATGTTCAATCTATATTAAAATGTGCTTGGAGACCAAATTTTACATTTTTTGGAATTTTTTTACTATTTATTAAGATGGTTTGAAAATCGCTGTTTTCCAATGGTGCAGAATTTTAATAAAAACAGCGATTTTCAAACCATCTTAATAAATAGTAAAAAAATTCCAAAAAATGTAAAATTTGGTCTCCAAGCACATTTTAATATAGATTGAACATCTAACGGCTTGGAAATGTCGTTTGAAGTCAATTTGATAGGTTTTAGAGTCGCGCTCACGGAACGGATTGGTGAGCTTAGGAGCACCCTAGTTCTACTATATATATAGTAGAACCAGGG
This sequence comes from Carex myosuroides, assembly GCA_028015225.1. Classification (NCBI taxonomy): domain Eukaryota; kingdom Viridiplantae; phylum Streptophyta; class Magnoliopsida; order Poales; family Cyperaceae; genus Carex; species Carex myosuroides. The sequence goes on from CM051476.1 coordinate 5,378,143, forward strand.
TGCTCCTAAGCTCACCAAGCCCTTCCGTGAGCGCGACTCTAAAACCTATCAAATTGACTTCAAACGACATTTCCAAGCCGTTAGATGTTCAATCTATATTAAAATGTGCTTGGAGACCAAATTTTACATTTTTTGGAATTTTTTTACTATTTATTAAGATGGTTTGAAAGTCGCTGTTTTCCAATGGTGCAGAATTTTAATAAAAACAGCGATTTTCAAACCATCTTAATAAATAGTAAAAAATTCAAAAAAATGTAAAATTTGGTCTCCAAGCACATTTTAATATAGATTGAACATCTAACGGTTTGAAAATGTCGTTTGAAGTCAATTTGATAGGTTTTAGAGTCGCGCTCACGAAGGGCTTGGTGAGCTTAGGAGCACCCTAGTTCTACTCTCTCTCTCTCTCTCTCTCTCTCTCTCTATATATATATATATATATATATATATATATCAAATGATATGATGACAAATGAATATCAAATTAAGTACAATCAAAAGAATATTATCAGGTTTTAATATAACTAAAGAAATTATTACTAATAAAGAATATTTTCATATTATAATATAATTTCAAAGGGAATACTTATTAATAGTTTATATTTTGCAGGTTTTAATATACTTATTATTGACTACGCACTTTTAATTATCTAGAAATATAAAAACATTCTACTACTATCTTGATATATATATTGAAAGTTTGTCTACTGTTTTATTAAAATAACAACATATGTAACAAATTTATAATCGGACATTTGTTTAACTATTGAAACTCCATTCAAACGATTAACCAGATAGAGAAAGTCGGCAGAGGGTTTGATATAAATAATATTAACAAGGGAAGAGGCGCTATTGGCAGGGTAGTTATTTTTTGGAAAGTTATGTTTCTAATTTGAGTAATTAAAATATTATGGATTGTGGGTTGTTGGAAATAATATGCAAAACCGGATTTGTGATTTGGGTAACTTATAAATGTATAAACTATTTCAATTACTGATGTAAATCGGACCACAGTAATTTCTATTCAAGATAGTTATTTTGAGTTACTTATTAAAGTAATATATTTAATGAAAGAAGAAGAAATATATATATATATATATATATATAAAAACTATATATGTATCGTACATTAATTTAGTATTTCAAATACTTGACGTTATATAATCAGTTATATTGTTCTTAAAATGAAATTTAACAATTAGACGGTACCTCAAAATACATGGCGTTACATATATGGATCAGAACTACTTCACAGAACACAAGCATATGTGTATAGGTATTTTAATCAAACTAATTAAATAGACCTTAAAAGAATCAAACAGTACAGTACCAGTTTTGGTACAAGAAACAAGCAAACCAAGGTCGGACAGTCAAATCCCAAAAAATCCCAAAAAATCCCAAAAAACCAAGTCGATCGACCCTTCGACCGAGTTGGAACCAGATATTAAACCAAAGTTCTAATTTTTTTATCTATGATAGTTTATATGTATGAACTTGTAAAAACTGTCAAGAGGATTCATTAATTGGACACCTTATAGCTAGTACCAACCGTGGCCTGATGAAGTGACAGCTTCACTACAAATTTTTGCTGCAATAAATTAAAAAAAAAAAACTATATTAGTTTTACCAAATTGAACCAGCAAACACATTTGTGCATTTGTATAAAGAGATGTACCTAGTTGCATCAAAGTCACTGATATAACAATATTTGGAAGAACTTATCCCACCATCTGTCCCCTACAAAAATTTAAAATAAATTATAATGTAAGAAAGTAGAGCTCAATGAGAAGGCTTAGGTTCTTTGCCAGAAACATACAAGTCATTGCACAGCCATAGGTTCTTCAAAGTAAAACAGTACACAAATACAAATATATACAATGTATAAGTCATTGCTTGGTACTAAAAAAAAAATAACCCATAGGTTCTTCAAAGTTCAGTTTAGTAACTTTTCAGTGCACAGCCATGAAATAATGGTAAATAAAAGAAAAAATATATATATGTCACCAAATTCACCCAAATCTCAATATTCTCAGATTGGAAGTTAGAAATCACAATTTAATATTACAAACAATTTTATAGTACTTAGTGCAGATTCCGGTTTAACTATTGAAAATAAGAAACAAGCAGAGGTTAATTTTTTTTTGGAAGTAAACAGGCAGAAGTTAAATCAAATGCACCTTTATTCTAAGTTTAGAAGGAAACATATAGCTCTACACTCTAAGGCGATAGTCTCTTTGAGGCTGGTTTTCAACTGGTGCATAAAAGTTGGGAGAAAGGTTAGCTCTCCTTGAGAGATTCACAGTAGAAAAATAAAAAAGGCATTCTAGAGATTCATGTACCAACAAAAAAATTAACCATGGGATTTAAAACAGAAATTCTAAATTAGTGCAGAAATTCTAAATTAGTACAGAAAACCATGAAAAACCATAGTTGAGAGATTCACAGTAGAAATTTTAAGTACAGAAATTAGTGAGAGGAAGGGGAGCTTACCAAAAAGAGAGAGGAGCGAAAGAGAGAGTGAGAGGTGCGGCGCTGGGTGCTGAAGAGAGCGAAAGAGAGAGAGGAGCGAAAGAGAGATCTGACTATCTGAGACAGAGAGCAAAAGTTCAAAATTGGGCGGGGGGGGGGGGGGGGGGGGGGGCGGCTCTCACAATCAAAACTCACTGAAATCCTAAACTCAATATCTGTTTGTATTAAAATATAGGTTCAACGGGCTGCCTGTGGGCTTCGGCTTAAGCCCAGGCCTAGCCTGGTCCGTCCTTAGGCCCAGCCTTACCTGGCCTGTTACAGTGTCAGGCCGACCGGGTAAAGAGCTGGGCCAAACAGGCATAGCCAGGCCGATGGGCTTTTCTGCCATCCCTAGTTACTTTAGGGGATACGGACTCCCTGGTAGGACGTTGGCCACTGAGGTGCGCCAACAACTAGTTGTGTCCATTAGATCACTGGACTTGAGAAATAGAAACGATCGAATCAGCAATAAGCTTTTAGTTATTTTCATCTGCAACTTATTTCGCGAAGCCAGAAGTGCCGACATTTTTATTAATATCCAAAATTAATTACAAAATATTAATTATATCCAGCTAAGCTCGGTATTTTTAAAAATGTCCAAACTGGCTATTTTATGAATTCGTATCATCTACATTAACTCAAAAGGGAATCTTTTGAGTTAATGAATCTCAACCGTTCGATCTATTTAAAGATTTGTGCAGATTAGATCTGTACTAATATTGAAAGACCCCTATGTTATAGGCAGAAATCGGATTGCCTCTGTTTAAAATCAGACGGTTGAGATTCATTAACTCAAAAGATTCTCTTTGAGTTAATGCAGAGGATACGTGTTCCTATGTTTTGGCCTGTTGGATTAAATTTCGGACCGACCATTTTTTGGCCGGTCAGGAGGATTTTTTTTTTGAAATATTTGTTAGATTATTTCTTTTGATGTATAATTAGCATAATTATAATAAAATATGCTAAATTACGCTAAATTACTCTAAGAGGCGATATCTTCACTGCGAAGGCCAAAAACGACGACGAAACTTCAAACGGCCATAAAACGGCGCCTGAGTGTCCGATTTAAGCAAATGACCACTTTTCAGAAAACTTGCAAAAATATGCATGCGTCGGTGACAGCTTTGGTGTTATTCAAAATTCAGAATTGCCAAAAAGCAAAGGGAAGAGCCTCAAAACTTGAGTTGAAGTTTCCGATTAAGATTTTCATTTCTATTTTTCGATCTAAGTAGCTCAGTAAATTGGTTATATAATGAACTTTTAGAATACCAACTTTTACTATTTTTGGAATTTTTTTATTTTTTATGATTTATGAAAGATGGCACAAAATCGGCCTAATTTAGCGTAATTCAGCGTATTTCAGTAAATTAGCGTAATAACGTAATTTAGTGTAATTTAGCGTAATTTAGCGTATTTAGTGTAATTTAGCGTAATGCAGCTTATTTCAGTATAATTAGCGTACTTTAGTGTAATTTAACATAATTTACGTAATTTAGCATAATTTAGCATAATTCAGCGTATTTCAGTATAATTAGCGTAATTAGCATACTTTAGTGTAATTTAGCATTATTTAGCGTAATTTAGCGTAAATTAGCGTAATTTAACATAATTTTAAGTAATTTAGCGTATTTTAGTATAATTATGGTAATTATGCATCAAAAGAAGTAATCTAATAAATATTTAAAAAAAAAACTCCTGACCGGCCAAAAAATGGCCGGTTTGAGCATTTTTAAAAATACCCAGCTAAGCTGGATATTTTTAATATTTTGTAATTAATTTTGGATATTAATAAAAATGTCAGCTAGAAATGCGGCTATTTTTTTCTCACAGAATATACCGACATTTTTATTAATATCCAAAGTTAATTACAAATTAATAAATATACCCACGTTAGCTGGGTATTTTGAAAAATGCCCAAATCGGCCATTTAATGGCCGGCCACTTTTTTTCTCAACCGGCCATGAAATGTCCGATTCTTGTATATATTGTTATTATTGTCTCAGACCCTATAAATATTCATCTTTCTCTCTCCTCCCTCTCATAACTCACTCAACTCACAGAAGAGAAATAGATGATTGGAAAGAGAGAAAGAGAAGGCAATTTTTGGGGCGATTTCCCAGGGGCCAAAAGGATGAACAATAGCAACCGAGATAGGTCGTCCTATCGTGACTTAGCGAGATGAGGGTCAATTAGTGATCGAGGTAAAAATGAGGGAAAAAAAGAACTGTCAAGTATGTATGATGGAGGAATTTCTTAGAAGGCATTTTCGGTATGAAATTTCAGATGATGATTTTGTGGAAAACCCCTACGGCTCAGGTTTGAAAAAAAAGGTTGATCCAGAGCCTCAAACATCGAACGATGAGTTTGTTCCGTGTACTTATACTGGTAAGGCTAGCACTTCGTCTGTTGTGACTGATCCAGATCCGGCAATATCGGACGAAGAGTTTGTTCCATGTATTTTCAATGCTCATTTTAAGAAGTATAATTATTAGGGTTTAAAATTTGAATGCATTTGAGCTGGGTCCTAAGAAGTAGTATTATTTTAGTTAGATGAATTAGGGTTGTAAATTTTTTGAGTTAATGTATTGACATGCATGTAGACTTGATGTTTCTCTACATTTGAATATGGTAAAAAACAGTAGAGTTATAAAAACTTACATTCAACTAACTCATAACTTAGTATAAAGTCCACACAAATAAAAGCCAATTTAATTGTTCTGAAAGCAGCATCTAAATAAACAAGTTCACAACACGCCTCAAATGACAAGAATTTAAATCACCTATTACTACTACGCTACTACTATGCTTAAAATTAAATCTGAAAAACCGATCAGTTGCAGAAGATGGCCTACCAGATGGCTCTGCTTGGCTTCCAGATGCCTTTGCTTGGCTTCCAGATGCCCTTGTACGCCTACTAGTTGACCTTCTTGGTTGGCTTCCAGATTGATCTTCTTACACCACAACCGCCTCTCCTCCTATGACAACTGCCTCTCACATTGCTTCTGCAAACATAGCAGATGCAGCTAAACGACTTGTAGCTGTACTTCGATGTGACCCTTGTGACCCAGATGCCTCTTCGATAACTCACTCATTTTCTGCAGCAAATGCTGTGTTTTTGGCGTCTACATTGCATTTGTTACTTAGTAAGTTGGTCTAAATTGAAAGAACTATATTTTTTGATGAATGTTACATACCTCTTCGATTCCTGTCGATAGTGGAACGGCGAGCCTGGCCTACCTTGCATTTCATCAATGGTCATTACATGATGGGTGTGTTTTCTCCTCCCAACTCTAATCTAGGCCTTGCTAGGAAGAATTCTAGGTTCATTACAAGTAGGCCATTCTTCCATATTGCCAAAAGAAACAAACACCGTACTCCAAGTACTTTCAAGATAGTTCAGAGTATACTAGTCTGCAACAAATTGGTCCACGCTCCAGTTTCATTTACGACAAACTGCTAAGACATGAGCGCACAAAATGAATGTTAATTGGATACCTTTGCATGTACATTCCATTTTGTTGCCGGGCCCGCGTGTCACAATATACTGGAACTCCCTGTGAATAATGTCCATACTTCCAGTGCCGCCATGGGTGACTAGAACGTACTCATTTGGGGATGAAACTTGGTACTGACCTTTGCCGTGAGTATAAGGGACCAAATGTATTTCTGTAGCTTTGGTCCATCGTTTTCTGATCTTTTGCAAAACCCGGTCGGAAAATATCTGATTTGCATCTTTAAGTCCATTGCTCGCTTCCGCCCTCAACAAACCATTTGTTGTACTTGTAAAACGTATATTCCATTATGGCAGCCACGAGCATTCTACGACTAACTCGAAAGACATTGTTGAGCGACTCGGAGCCGTTTGTTGTCATGATACTAAAAAGGTATCCTCCATCACAGGTTTGGAAAATCTTCTCATAATTGGACAGCTCCATCACATCATTAGGACGTACTTTGCCCACCTTCTTTAAAAATGCATTAAACTTTGGATTTAGCTGTACAAAAATAAAAAAAAGTGTTACTTCATTTTCAGAATAGTCTAATAAAATAATTAAATGAAATATTATAAATTAGACCTACCACAGCAAACTCTTCGAACATCTCTTTCAACCTTCTTGGCTTCTTCTTCCTGGCTCCTTGTCTGAACCTCCATCAGAACCACTTGTCTTTCCACAATTCTGGACCAGGTTGTCAGCAACATGCTGCATATAAAACCCATGCACAAAAAGGTCTGGAGACCATCCATATTCTGCTGTCAGTGCACATTTGATCCCCTTGTGTTGGTTCGATATCCAAGCACTTCATTCCTCAACCACTACAAGAAAAAACCCCAATTCTCACTACCCTCCTTCTGCACAATTGCAAATGCAATAGACATCAATTGGTTCTCGGCATCATAGCCTCGCAAGCTATCAAAAGCCTCCCTTCATACCGCTCAGATAAGAAGCATGCATATATGCTGATCACTGGTATCAAGTACTGGAACACTGCAATGCATGGACCAAAAGCCAGGCTACGGCCTGAATTGAACAACTTCTTCCATAATTTTTTCGTGTTTATCTCGTATCGGACAAGTTAGAAATTGGTACTTAGAGCCAGAATTCTTGTCGCAAATTCCCATAAGCAGTGGTTTCAGCAAGCTGTACGAATTCTCCCAACTCCCAAATTGTCAGGCTATTGCAAGCTCACGACCCCTCCACATCTGTTGTATTTCGGGGTTACATTGCCATACAAAACCCTCACACAGTTTGCCACCCCTTGGATGCTCATACATGGGTCATCCTTAATGCTGGTCTCAATGACATCGTCAATGATTGATGTCGTGAGACATTCATGGTCGGTCCTTGTATACTCAGACCTTCATGTGTGAGGCTTGTCTTGACTCGTTATAACTATGCATCTCCAAAACCCGTTGCTTTACCCCTTAGTTCGTAATCACAACCTGGAGTCTTGCACACCACCTGAATATGATCCATGTCAATTTTCTTCATTCTAATCTCCTGACTCTTATGAATATGGTGCTTTCTAATTTTCTTAATCAGCTCTTCTTTGCTTTGAAAAAATTGTTCTCGAGACAACTTACCTTTGTACTCAATCCGTCTCCTATAGTAAACAACATCTGCTTCTTGAAATGAAGATATATCATTGAAGTCTACGAACGGGTGCGTATCAGTCTGGCCACTAAGCGGCATATTCTCATATCCGGTTCGAATAGGCACTGGACCATCTTCATCACAACCTTTCAGGTGATCAGAGTCTCAGTTTGCTCCCTGAAATTCATCCCCAGTTTGCAGATCTTCCTCTAGAATTTCGTTAATACTTTCAAAATCTGACCTAATTTCATCGTCTAATGGTGCCGGTCTGGGGTGAGGTGATGGTGGCGGTAATGATAAATACGCCACATGCACGGGTCTAGGTGGGAATCTTGTATAGAGTCGTGGTTGGGGTGATGATGGAGTGAAGTGATTGTATATTCTGGGTCAAGTACAAATAAAGGAACCATGAGAGTGTATGGTTCTGGTTGTGTTGTATAATTTGGTGCAACTGAATTTTGGCCAGAACTTCCAACCCCTGACTCTATCGGAACTCTCTTGGCGTAGATTTCTATTACAAAATTTCCAGTGCTCTCCATGCAGCATCACTTAGTACTTTCACTATGGTATAGGTTGGGGGTGTTCCATGATTCACTTAGGTTGTCAATTATAAGTTCAACTTTTCTGGATTATAACTAGTGCATTCGTAAATTATGGTTTTCAAGTCCCAAAGTGAGATATCACCGGGAACCATGAATGAATTAACTGGCTCTTTGGAGTAATAAGCTCTATATGTGTTTGTAAGAAACTTCCCACCACAATGTAATGAAATCATGCCATGACAAACAAACTACGTTTTTGATAAATGGTAAACAATTGTTAGGCTACTAATTTAAATGTATAGGTTACTGAAAAATAATTAAAATAAAATAAAAATATTATAAAAAATTATAAAAAATAAAAAATAAAAAATTTAAATTAAATAAAAAATTTAAATTAAAAAAAAATTATCTGAAAATCGCCTCAAATCGCTTTCTCTTTCTTTCTTTTCCCTCATCTCTTTCTCTTATGTGAGTTGAGTGAGTTATGAGGAGGAGAGATAAATATGGATATTTATAGGATCTGAAACAACAATATATATATATATATATATATATATATATATATATATATATATATATGAGTAGAACTAGGGTGCTCCTAAGCTCACCAAGTCCTTCCGTGAGCGCGACTCTAAAACCTATCAAATTGACTTCAAACGACATTTCCAAACCGTTAGATGTTCAATCTATATTAAAATGTGCTTGGAGACCAAATTTTACATTTTTTGGAATTTTTTTACTATTTATTAAGATGGTTTGAAAATCGCTGTTTTCCAATGGTGCAGAATTTTAATAAAAACAACGATTTTCAAACCATCTTAATAAATAGCAAACAAATTCAAAAAAATGTAAAATTTGGTCTCCAAGCACATTTTAATATAGATTGAACATCTAACGGTTTGAAAATGTCGTTTGAAGTCAATTTGATAGGTTTTAGAGTCGCGCTCACGAAGGGCTTGGTGAGCTTAGGAGCACCCTAGTTCTACTCATATATATATATATATATAGAGTATGGCTAAGTTGCTGCCGGCAGCATTTCGGCGAGGTGCTGCCGGCAGCGTTTCGGCCATTCTGTTGTTCAAACAGAAAATCCGAACCGTTCAACGTGTTCTAAATATTAAAATCTACTTGGAGACCAAATTTTACATTTTTTTTGAATTTTTTTACTATTTATTAAGCCACTCTGAAAATTCCAGATCATATGGTCTAGACTGTTTTTACTGTTCACCCGGATCAGCAATTTTCAAAGAGGCTTAATAAATAGTAAAAAAATTCCAAAAAATGTAAAATTTGGTCTCCAAGTAGATTTTAATATAGATTGAACATCTATATAAAAAAATTTCTTGTTTGAACACCGGAATGGCCTAAACGCTGCCGGCAGCACCTCGCCGAAATGCTGCCGGCAGCAACTTAGCCATACTATATATATATATATATATATATAGAGTAGAACTAGGGTGCTCCTAAGCTCACCAAGCCCTTCCGTGAGCGCGGCTCTAAAACCTATCAAATTGACTTCAAACGACATTTCCAAACCGTTAGATGTTCAATCTATATTAAAATCTACTTGGAGACCAAATTTTACATTTTTTGGAATTTTTTTACTATTTATTAAGATGGTTTGAAAATCGCTGTTTTCCAATGGTGCAGAATTTTAATAAAAATAGCGATTTTCAAACCATCTTAATAAATAGTAAAAAAATTCCAAAAAATGTAAAATTTGGTCTCCAAGTAGATTTTGATATAGATTGAACATCTAACGGTTTGGAAATGTCGTTTGAAGTCAATGTGATAGGTTTTAGAGCCGCGCTCACGAAGGGCTTGGTGAGCTTAGGAGCACCCTAGTTCTACTCTATATATATATATATATATATATATATATATATATATAGATAGGCTATGGTGAGTTGTGTGTTTTACTTCACGCCATATTTTCATTTTGAAAATCCAAATAACCGATCCGAACCGCTCAACATTTTCTAAATATTGAAATGTGCTTGGAAACTAAATTTTACATTTTTTGGAATTTTTTTACTATTTATTAAGCCACTTTGAAATCGCTGATCCACTGTGAACAGTAAAATTTTCTGGACCACTGGATCAGCAATTTTCAAAGTGGCTTAATAAATAGTAAAAAAATTCCAAAAATTGTAAAATTTAGTCTCTAAGCACATTTCAATATTTAGAACATGTTGAGCGGTTCGGATCGGTTGTTTGAATTTTCAAAATGAAAATATGAGCGTGAAGTAAAAATGACCTCTTACTTCACAACTCACCATAGCCCAGCTCTCTTTCTCTCTCTCTCTCTCTCTATATATATATATATATATATATATATATATATGAGGAGGGTTAAAATGCACCCTCTTTTTGTGCTCCTAACGTGCACCCTCTCATCATATTTTTATTTTCAAAGTTCAAATAGTCGATTCAAACCTTCCAACGTGTTCTTCATATTAAAATGTGCTTGGAGACCAAATTTTACATTTTTGGAAAAATTTTACTATTTTTTCAGAATTTTTGAAAATCATCACTTTGCTGAATTTTTTATTATTGTTTAGTTTAATCACAAATTCTGAAAAAATAGTAAAAAATTTCCAAAAAATGTAAAATTTGGTCTCCAAGCACATTTTAATATGAAGAACACGTTGGAAGGTTCGAATCGACTATTTGAACTTTGAAAATGAAGATATGAGGGGAGGGTGCACGTTAGGAGCACAAAAGGGAGGGTGCATTTTAACCCTCCTCTATATATATATATATATATATATATATATATATATATATAGAATTTTGCTAATATGCTACGCGTATATAAGGGCCCCTCCGTGCTACAGCTCAATTTTTGAGTTTTCAAAATCCTAACGGTCAATCCGAACCATTCAACATGATCTCCATATGAATATGTACTTGCAAACCAAATTTTACATTTTTTAGAATTTTTTTACTATTTATTAAGCCACTTTGAAAATCGCTGATCCAATGGTCCAACAGATTTTACTGTTGTGTACAAATGAGTGTTTTTTCAAAGTGGCTTAATAAATAGTAAAAAAATTCTAAAAAATGTAAAATTTGGTTTGCAAGTACATATTCATATGGAGATCATGTTGAACGGTTCGGATCGACCGTTAGAAATTTGAAAACTCAAAAAGTGAGCCGTAGCACGGAGGGCCCTTATATACGCGTAGCACCGTAGCACTGTCCATATATATTTATATATATGGGATGAGCTATGGTGAGACGTGGAGTAAAACCATTTTGTACTCCATGGCACTATATTTTCATTTTTAAAATCCAAACAACCGTTCCGAACCGTTCAACATGTTCTCTTTATTGAAATGTGCTTGGAAACCAAATTTTACATTTTTTGGAATTTTTTTACTATTTATTAAGCACTTTGAAAATCGCTGATCCACTGTGAACAGTAAAAAACAGTAAAATTTTCTGGACCACCGGATCAGCGATTTTCAAAGTGGCTTAATAAATAATAAAAAAATTCCAAAAAATGTAAAAATTGGTCTCCAAGCACATTTCAATATAGAGAACATGTTGAACGGTTCAGATCGATTGTTTGGATTTTAAAAATGAAAATATAGTGCCATGGAGTACAAAATGGTTTTACTCCACGTCTCACCATAGCTCATCCCATATATATATATATATATATAGAGTATGGCTAAATTGCTGCCGGCAGCATTCTGGCCAGCTGCTGCCGGGGGCAATTCGGTCATTTCCGGTGTTCAAACAACAAATGTTTTTATACAGATATGTTCTAAATATTAAAATCTACTTGGAGACCAAATTTTACATTTTTTGGAATTTTTTAGCTATTTATTAGGCCACTTTGAAATTAGCTGATCCGGGTGAACAGTGCACCAAAATTCTAGACCATGTGATCTGGAATTTTCAAAGTGGCTTAATAAATAGTAAAAAAATTCCAAAAAATGTAAAATTTGGTCTCCAAGTAGATTTTAATATTTAGAACACGTTGAACGGTTCAGATTTGTTGTTTGAACAACGGAAATGACCGAATTGCCCCCGGCAGCAGCTGGCCAGAATGCTGCCGGCAGCAATTTAGCCATACTCTATATATATATATATATATATATATATATATATAAGAACCAGTCATTTAATGGCTGGTTGAGAAAAAAAGTGGACCGGCCATTAAATGGCCGATTTAGATATTTTTAAAAATATCTAGCTAACGTGAATATTTTTATTAATTTGTAATTAACTTTGGATATTAATAAAAATGTCGGTAGAATATATGATACTCGTTACAAGAATCCGCTCAAAATGTTTTCACGGACCCCCGCAGCGGAAATAACTCACACCGTCACAGTGCGGGGAGGGGCCCAGCAGAACGGCCATTCTGGTGCTGCCAAAGGTTATGCGTGCCTTCGTTTTTCTGAGGAATACACTGTGTTTTATATGGTGTTGTCTAAATATAAAAAATGTTTAGCTAAAACCTGCATGCCTGATTCAGATCAGATGGCTGTGATTATTTTATGAAAACTAAAATATAATCCATTCTTCTAACAGCCTTCTAATCTTGATCATATGGTCTAGAATTTTTACTATTTATTTGCAATATTATTTATGATTTACAAAATATTGTTTTTTACGTTGATTTTTTCTTTCAACAATAACATTTGTGGCTTCATATCTTCATGCTTTTCATGATCCTAAGCAAACCAAAATTTTGTTCTTATAATTTTCATCTTGAATCTTTTTAACAATAATCACCCTTTGTTTGGAAAAAGAACTCGCAAGACATGCAAAATAATAAAACGCTTTTTGTTTACGGATCGTTGCATTAGTTTAATCTTTATAAGGATGTATCTAACAAAGCCAACAAATCAGTTATATGAAGCAGATGTTGTTTGCCAAATCTAAATTTTTTCATGTTTTGTAGATCTAAAATTAACAGTAAATAACTTGCTGTTAGACGATATTGATTTATAATGAACATCATTAAATTATAATGTTTTATGAACAAGTATATCTCAGTATGTACGTCGATTTGCGTATACTGGCATTGCAAACAACCGTTGCAATCTGCGACCCATAACTCTAATTAAGTTCATTTTTGTTAGGTACAAGAAACCCATTAATTTATCATCAGATACAAAATTACAACTCAATTCTATAATTATTTTTCTTATAAAATCTGATAAGATCCTTATTCACCAGAGCATCAAGCTTTCATATGCTTTATCAGTTAAAGCATCATTTGGAGATTGAACATAAAAAGATAACTATATGAATTTAAATCTTGGAAGAGAAGCAGAGATAGTAGACATATCATCTAAACCTAGTTTTTGTACAAGTGTATCAGTCTGATTTCTCAAGCCAGGAGAAAGCAATTATATTTTTAAAGAAACACCTGAAAAGGATGGCATCTATTGTTCCAAACAAGACATCTATTTTTTTTTTCTCCTTTTTCCATTTATCGAATTTGCAAAATGATAATATATAAGCTGTTTTACACCCAACGAATTTATTCATTCACGAGCAATACTAATAGAATTTCACCTTTTATTTCATGATATTTCATGGCTTTCTAAAGGGCATCAGCCTCAAATTGAGAAGGCGATGATTTCATAAAGGGCATCAGCCTTCATATAGGCTGTGAAATAAAGGTTAAATTGAGAAAGCCATGAATTTTCTTTTGTTTTGCTCTCTGACTAGCGAAGGAAGTTTTTTTTTTGTCTCTGACTGCGTAGCCAAAGACAGGAATAACGAATATTTTTTATTTATTTGATCTTTAAGTATTGCTAGCGAAAGTCTTTTTTATTGGATTGGGTTTCTCAATAGCGGAGGTAGCAACACAGTTGATTCAGCAACGGAGCAGGACCTGGGCGTTTGTTATTTAATTTTTTCTCGGTTAGAGGTAGGCACCAAGTTGGATCAAAGGTAGGCATATGAACAAAATTACACTAAGTTAGAATTAAATTTTAAATTAAAAAATAGACACTTGTCTGTGTCTCTAGATCTTTATGGATCCGCTGCCCTAGATACAAAACACCACAAACTCTCAATTATGTCCCAAAAGTGGGAAAAAGATATTGACAGAGTAGCTTTTGCTTTGTACAATGCGCACAGACAATAGAATCCAAAGAGCGCTACGTATAAATCGTATGCTGCATGAATAAAAAACTACTCCGTCAATATCTTTACCCTAAAAGTGGTTTAGCATGTTACATGTGAATAAAAACAAGAATTTGGTTCCTCAGATTTTACTTCGGACAATAATGTTTTGAAGAACGGATTGTATCATGTCATGATTCTGAAAAGCTCGATGTGTTTGGCATAAATGCCATGTGGCGATACCACACGGGATCTGGAATATTACCTGACGTGTCAAAATGTATGGACTTTGAAGAAACCACGAGAAGACACGTGTAATGGAACATGTTGTGATACAATATATATTTTTTTATGAAAAGCCCTTTGGCATGCCAATATGTCTTTAATATACTATTCTCGGTGCTACATAAAAAATATTAAAAATAAAATATAAAACCCATTATGAAGTATTAGTTGTAAATAATTATAATGAATTTCTCTACCTTTTAACTTATTTTACTGAATTTTCAATTTTTTGGAATTATTTCATTAAATCTTAAAAAATCATAAATTTCTGGATATTAGTTGTACATATTCCTATGTTTTTTTTTTCTGATTTTTCAAACTTGGTTCAGATATGTTTAGATTCCCTTTCAAT